>JBBPFJ010000467.1:47755-99813 GCA_037975025.1 Excoecaria agallocha
CACCAAAACAATGCAAAAAAAACTCAAAACAAAAAATTTCAGCATTGCATGTTTTCAAAATAACGTTTTTTAATTAATTTTTTCATGCATCTGAAGCACTAAAATAAGAATCAATAGGCTCTGATACAACTGATGGAATATGACATGATATGCTCATGGTAATCGTGTAGCAGAAAAACGATTAAAAACAATCATACATGCCATACAATTCCATGACAAGAATCGAAACATGCAATTTTAGGGTTTTTAAACTTACAACTTTTGATGCCTTTTAAATCTTGAATTTGGTGATGACCAGCAACTAAGATAACTTTATCTGCCTTAGATATTGATCACCAATGCCAAGGAACAGCCTTTTACGCCACTCCCTCTATTCTCACACATAGAATTGCACCGACGGCTTAAAATCGAGATTGCTAGCTCTCTTTTAAGGTATTGTGTAATGGCTATGGTTTGAAGCTACAAAATTTGATTTTGTACTTCTCTTAGGTTGCTATTACTACCCAAAAACACAAGAGAATGAGGAACAATCATTTCTCCTTGTGAAAATTGGCCAAAAGAATTTTGTGAGAGAGAGAGAAGAATTCATGCCAAACCTAGAGAAACTAGGGTTTCACGCCAAACCTAGTTATTCTCCTAGGGTTTTATTTCTTTCCATATATATATCCTTATCTTTTGGCAAGTGTTTGATCTAAATTTTACCATCTCAAGATAATTAATTCAACTTCAATCACTTCCTAAAAATAAGTAATATATATTGATTTAAACTCCTTTGAATTTAAAATTCAAATTTGAAATAAAATACAAGACATTTAATTAAATAAAATCACTTAATATAAATAATAAGCATGTGCCGAAATTCCTTGGTTTTTATCTTGGAATTTCGGCCACTTCACTTTATATTTAAATGATTTAATTTAATTTAAATTCTTTTAGGCTTTAATACTCAATTAACTTAATTAATACAAGATAATTAATTAATTGAAATTAAACCATATGGGCTGAATTTCTCTCTCTCATGGGCCAAGGTCCAATAGCATTTATAATGCCCATTACATAGATTAATTTGACTTTAATTAAAAGCCCAAATTAATGCCCAATACTTTATTTAAATATTTTAAGCCCAATGCTTTGTGTGCGATCCTATAGGTCCATTTAATGTTGACAATGAATTAATGAATTAATTCAAAGGCTATATATATTCTCTAGCTAGATATTATAGCGTTCAAAATTAAATGAAAATGCATATGGCATTTAGTGACCTAATGCAATTTTGCATAGTCCCTTACCCATAAATATCAGAATTAATATAAGGCATGGAACTAGTCATCCTTATATATATTAATTCCTTTCTTGATATTCCAGTGATACTGAACTCTCAGATAAATAATGATTACTCATTATTTCATCTCGGTATGGCCATACACTTCTCAGTTCACTGATCAAGTGGCCGATGATATTTTCTCTCTTATAGAGAGGGGTAATCCCTTTCACTTCTCTTATGCTCTCTAACATGAATCAATGCATACCCAAGCATACCCGTACTTGTCACTCTGTTATGAGCACGTTAGGTGTATGTCAAAGCACACAGTAATTCATAAAGAGTTTCATAGAGATTTTAGGTCTAAGATTTCCAATACAAAACTTGCATATGAGAAACACTTATGACTTATACCATGTAGTGTTCTCATGAGTGGATCGAATCCAAATACCATGTTCTTTAACATGTATCTATGATCTCTGATTGACACTCTTGTCCTTATGATCCGTAAGACAGAAGTCAACTTATCAGAGAGAGCATACTAGTCTTAATTCATTTGTTATTCCCATAACAATGACTGACTAGGGATATTTAGAATGAAGTCTCATTTGTTTCAAGGTCTTACAACCATGTGCCACACATGATAACTTAAACTGAAACAACATTCTTGGATAGTTCTATCAATTGATATGCACGGGAATACAATAGATAAAACAAATGCCTCATTTATTAACCAAAGTGTTTTATTACAATGTATTGGGGCTAGGGCTTACACTAACATAAAAGAATTTCATCCTTAAAATTCATACATGTTTTTAATAGTTAGGGATACTATTCTTTCATTATTACCTTCAGTTCCTAAGTCACTTCTTATACTCCACAATGTTGCCAAAGCACTTTAACAAGAGCAATCTGCTTATTCCTCAACTATCTAATTTCTCTAGCAAAAATCTCTTTCGATTTTGAGCCTCATAGGGTGCTACATCAATACTTCTTCCTAACTTCCTAAAAAATCTATGATGCATCCTCTCAACATATCTTTTAACACTTGGATAATCATCTCAGATTGACCATCTGTTGGGGGTGAAAAGTTATACTATATCTGAGCTATATTCCCATGGCTTACTGCATACTCTACCAAAATGTAAATGTAAACCTTAAATCTCTATCTGAAATTATAGACACCAGTATTCCATGCAACCGAACAATCTCATTCACATACAATTTTGCCAATTTATCCATAGAGTAATCTATTTGAACCGATATGAAATAAGTTGATTTAGTCAGCTTATCTACTATTACCCTTACTACATCATGATTCTTCTATGTGAGAGCCAAATCTTTTTTAAGCACAAGTATTTTGATGAATATACGTTCTTACAGACACATGCCTCTTTTCGAATATTGTTAAAGGACTTGTGTGATTCTTTATATATATATATATATATATATATATATGGAAAGTTATGAAATATGTGATGTAAGCTCATAGTATTTTTTACACCCAGGAATTCAAGATATAAGTATTAGTATGGTGGATATTAAAGGTTATCTTTGGTGGTTATGATTAATGTGTTTCTTTATAGCTAATATTTTCTTGCATAAAAGGAGAAAAAATATGGGTATTTTCTTACATGTTAACGTAAGTCATTATGTATTTATAGCTGATGTTAGAATATGGCTATAAATAACCTATATGTATTCTTTATGCTTACATGTTTCTTTATAGCAATGTGTAATTACATGAAATATGTGTGTTTCCTTAAATGCAAATATAATGACTTAAAATTCATAACATATGAATTCAACATGTTCTTTGATATGAGAACAATTTTTGATATGGTATTGCAATAGGATGAAATAGAGTAATAAAAATGATACTTATTAAAGAGTATGAAAGGTTGTCTTGTATATATATTTATTAAATTTTACATATTGATTTTCATGTAAATTACTAGTATTTTCTTATGATTAGATGTTTAGTTTAGTAACTTAAAGCATTACGGAGTACATATGAATAACCCTTTATGTTTAAATTGATCTTAGTATGTGTTCAATAATGACTAGGAATACAAAGTGGTTAGACAAGGATAATTATAGAATATAAAAATGTATAGTTTACTTATAGAAGTACTAGTATGAGTATTTACATTGTTAAATAAGTGGTATAGATAATAAATGAATTAGCTTAGATTAAACCAAAAGTATGAGAATTCATAAATCTATTGTAAAATGTTAAGATTATATTGCTAATATTATAAGCGATAGATTTATGTGCTCAAAGATATTACTATGTGTGTGTGTTTTATTTTGATGAATTTCATAAGAAGTCGTCTTTATGTTTTAAGTTCCCCATTAAGTTTTATAGCTTAGCAATGGTTGTTTATCTATGTAGGTATTGCTATTAAGATCTTTGCTTAGAGATGTAATTCTGCATTGGGAAGGCCAATACAAATCTATAAAAAATTTGATGTAGGAAATACTCTAATGTTAATTTGTATAGTTTTTGTACTAAAGGTTTTATGTATGTAATGATGTAATTATCGGAACCTTATATGTTCACTTTTGTAAGTATTCAGTATATGTATAATAATTAATTAAAGAGTTTGATTAATTATGATCAAATAAAATTGTCAGCGGAACTTTTCAGAAATGTTCTGTAAATTAGACCTAATTGAAATAATGTATTTCATGATTAATTATTATTGTCTTATAAGTGTTATAAGACTACTATAAGTGTTATAGGACTGATATAATAATTAATAGGTCCATTGGAGGAATTATTAAGGGCCAGAGGAATGAAGAAAGTTGGCAGAAGCCATTCTATAAGGGCCACACGCCTACTCCAATACAGAAGGCCTTAATGGCCCATTTCATGCACCAAATTAATTTATATGTGTTACATAAGTGTTATGGAAACATAAGTGTTATGGAACTCACATATTTAATTTGGTTGGATTTGGAATCCATTTGGGTATTTAAATCCAATTAGTTGCACAAAGGGCCTAGTTTGTGGGTTTTGTGCATAGTCTTTTATGAAAAGGTTTAAATTGGATTTAATTAAGCCCAAGTGATTATAATTAATTCCAGAGGCCCAATTAATAATTCTCCAGCAATTTTAAAGAGCCCAATCTCATTAAGGAGTTGGAATTTTAACCTAACTATAAAAGTCCAACTAATGAGGAATTAGGGTTAAGTGATTAAAACAAAAGAAAGTCTTTTTCTCTAATCTCTCTCTCCTTTTTGCGCCAACTCCAAGCTAGCTTCTTGGAATTTCGGCCAGACCTAGTTAAATACCAATTTGTTGGTTCAATTTATCCCTCTCTAGTGTGGATTACTCATTGGAGGTGTTCGATTTTGGACACTGTGGTTTGCGACAACCCGGTGTGAAGTAAAATCAACTGTTCAACAAAAATCAAAGGTGATTTTTCTTATTCTCATATAGTAATATTGTGTATTCATGGCAAGATCAGATCTAATGGTTAAAAAATTTTAAAATTCCGCTCATGTATGTGATGCATGTAACCGTTAAATTCCAACATTAAAATCTATCAATCAAAGAAGAAGATGATGGGGATGAAGAGAGGAATACTTTACCTTAACAATTCAACTTAATAATCCTTGTATTAACTATTTAAAATAGAAATTTTTGAAGGCGATTAGAGAGAAATCTTGAGTTTTTGAGAGAGAAATGAAGAGCATGCAAAAATCTAATTTTTCCTCATGTCTATACGATCCCCCTCTTATAAAGAACAACTCGTAAACTTTCTCTCTTATTTATGCAAAGAAACTAAAGTTTTAAAGGGAGTAAAATGTCCTTTTTGCTCCCTACTATGACTCTAATCATACATGTTAATGCTAAATTAAACATTAGTTAATAATAATTCCAATTAATCATGCATAATTCTACAAGGGCCAAAGGGTGTTACATTGAAGTTGCCATTTGAGCTGAAAAAGATCTATGATATTTTCCATATCTCAATGTTACGATGATGCCGATCTAATCTAGCATATATTATCAATCCTAAAAAAGTGCAATTAAGATCAAATTTTACATATGATGAAGTACCAGTCAGAATTATTGCGATGAAAGTCAGGCAATTGAGAAATAAGTAAATAGCTTTGATGAAATTACTCAGGACTCACTATAATGTTATGAAAACCACATGGGAGCCAGAAGAAACAATGAGATTGTTGTATCCCCAATTGTTTATCCCAAGAAAATTTTAAGGATGAAATTTTAAATAGTGGGGGAGAAATGTGATGCCTTCACTATCTAGGTCGTTATAATTTTTAGGGTAAATAATGCCACCCTAAGTGAATAGTGCCACCCGAGACCTGTAAAAAGTTTTCACTAACATTGAAAAGTATAATTTATGATGAGTTTGGTGATATAATTTGAGGTTAAATAGGCTTTCAAAATAGATAGAGAAAAAAATTTCAAAACCATATTTAGTGTTATACCAAACTTTGATCAGCCCAAAAATATTCTGCAAACCTCTAAAAATTTATTCCATTCACATAAACTTACTTGAAATAATCCCAGCTAACATCTAAAAGTGGAAAAGAATTTTTTTGTCAACTTTGAACATTTAAATTTTGGATCAATGATTTTTACCCATAGAGCAAGAATTATATCGAAATAATGTCGGATTGCCTCAAAATTTTAAACGTGGCTTAGTTAATATTTTTACATAATTTTAGATTTATTTTGGTTATGAAATAATAATTATAAAAAGTAGCCAATGAGAGGATAAAAAGTGGTTAAATATTAGCCATTAGATTACATAGTAAGTGGTTTAATCTTGGCTATCAATTTTGATCCATTTAAAGATAAAATATGAGAGTGGAGAAATCTCCCAAACCCTAATATGTCACTTAGGGAAAAATTGTTTAATGTGAACCCTAATTCAAATTTATGGTAAATTCATGTAGATATATAATGTTAAAAGCATGAAACTATGGCTAGAAATAGTATATTAGTTAAGTAACATATTATATAAGTATGTGAATTAAGTTTACATAAGGAATTAAATTGATTTGAAGTTAGAATAATGTTTAATATGCATGAATAATATAGTTAGAACGAGCTTTGAGAATCAAATGAATATATATGTATGTGAACAAATAAAGGCCAAATGGTATGCCATGGTATTTTGAAAGTATAAGTAATGGAACTAGTGAAATAATGCTAGATATGTGTAATTTAGACTTAAAGAACCTTATTGGAATTAAAAATGACATGAAAAGAAATATGGAAGGCATGTAACTATAGATGGTTGGATTGTATACTTGACTATTATCAAATAATTATGATGATTGCATGGTAATAAGATTACATGATGAATAAATGAAATTGATATGTAATATATGGAATTTAGGTGATATATGATGCTAGAATATGAAATTATATGAATATCATGCTTACTTTATGTAAATATCATGATTAGTTTTGCCCTTAGTACCTAAAATCGAAGCCAGAAGTATATGGAATAATTGCTTGGCCATAGGGACACTTACCACAATAACGAGTTATGGCAACTCGCAATAGTGGACTAAGGCGGCCCCACGCCCTGAAAATGAAAAAAGAATGAGAAAGATGAGAAAAAAAAAGAAAGAAAGATAAGAAATATATTGATTTAAACCTATGGGGTCTATGTCCCGCGTATTCAATTTGAAAGTAAATAATGAGAAATGATAAATATTTATGTTTAAAAAAATGAAATATGATTAAATAGATATCTAAAGGTAAAATGGTCAAAATATAATGGAATTATACTTAGTAAAGGTAAAATTGAAATTATGAAATTAATTTGGTAAACGGAGTGTAAAATCATAATTTAGTAAAAAATGATAAAAAAAATAAGGGCTAAACTGTGATTTTGGTGAAAGAAATGAATTTAAGGACTAAAATGAAAGAAAATATAATTTATAGTGTAAAAAATTGAAACAATGGTGGAAAATACTTAAAAAAAGGAAATTAAGGGTAAAGTGGTGCTTATGGGTAAAGTTGGGACATAAATGTCAAATTAGCAAAAGAAATGACATAAATGCCATTTGGGGTAAAGGTAGGGATATGGACATAATTTTGGTAAAAGTAAGGATATCAGTGTAATTTTAAAGAAATTAGGGATAACATTGTAATTTTGGTAAAAGATGGAACCTAAATGTAATTTTGGTAAAAAAAGAGAATATTAAGGTAAAAATGTAATTTTCACTATAATTTAAGAATAAAAGTGGAAGATTGGAAATTTAAGTAGTTAATTTCATTAATTAAAGCAAATGAATAAAATTATACATGGTTATAGAAAATTAAGTAATTAAATAAAATAAAGTGTTAAAAAATATATTTAATAAGCTAATTTCTTACATTAGAATAAAAGTAAGTAAAATGTGCATTTAAAGTAAACTTTGCGTAGCATAATGAAATTTATTAGTTGAGTATCCAACACTAGTCTTTATGCTTAGCGCATAGTTGCTTGTTATGGTAGGGATAGATATTCGAGTTCAAGGCCACAAAACAATTAGAGAAAGAAGTAAATTTTAAAGTCGTTTGATATATTATGCATGTATATTACTTTTTGATTAAGCTTATGTAATGCCTCAAAATTTACATATGATATACATTGTATATTCTAGAGCATGAATAGAAATCTTGGGACTATTTTTGGTGTGCTTACAGTAGAATAGTACAATAAAATTTAAAAGTGCATAGGTGTTAAACGTACTTAGCCTAGAGAAATTTGATCCGTACCTCATCAAAATATGCCCGAATCAAGTGCTAAGACGATGTGTATCGGAAGCGGAACAAGAAGCTATCATTCAACAGTGCCATAGAGGCAAAGTTGGAGGCCATCATGGGCCTAATCGAATAGTACAAAAGATCCTTTAATCAGATTTTTTCTGGCCAACTCTATTTTAGGATGTCAAAGCTTTCATTGAAATTTGTGATAGATGTCAATGGGTGGGGAATATTTCTAAAAGGGATAAAATGCCTATGAATAATATGCTTGAAGTATAAATTTTTTATGTTTGGGGAATAGATTTTATGGGACCATTTCCTAATTCTTTTGGTTTTGAATATATTTTAGTAGCCGTGGACTACGTGAGTAAATGGATCGAAGCCATAGCCACTAGAACTTGTGATGCTCGAATAGTGCTTGAATTTATTAGAAAAATATTTTCACTAAGTTTGGAGCACTAAGAGCTATAATAAGTGATAGAGGCAAACATTTTGTCAACCATCAATTTAAAACCTTGCTTAGGAAATTCGGAGTCAAACACAAGATAACTACCCCATACCATCCTCAAGCCAATGGGCAAGTAGAGGTGTCTAATAGGGAGCTAAAATCAATTTTAGAAAAAATAGTTAGTAATTCTAGGAAGGATTGGTTTCAGAAAATGGATGAGACTCTATGGGCCTATAGAACTGTATTTAAGACCCCTATAGGCATTTCTCCTTATAGGATTGTTTTTGGTAAAATATGTCATCTTCCAATCGAATTAGAGCATAAGGCTTATTGGGCTATAAAATTTCTTAACTTTGATTTGATAAATGCAGGAGAAAGAAGGAAATTGCAGCTCAACGAACTCGATGAAATTCGACAATGGTCATATGACAATGTAGTACTATACAAGGAAAAGACCAAACGGTTGGCATGATAAATATCTGAAGGTAAAAGATTTTGCTCCTGGTATGCTAGTGCTTTTATATAATAGTCGTCTTTGTTTGTTTCCAGGAAAGCTAAAATCGAAGTGACTCTGGCCATATCAAGACATGTCCAGCAATAAATTCAGCGTAGTGACAATCAAGAATCCAAAAGACGGACGTGAATATAAGGTGAATGGTCATCGGCTCAAACCGTATCAAATGGGACAACAATAAGTTATTGAGGCAACCATGGTTCTTCAAGATCACAAAAAAGTGGTTTGGATAGTCTAGCTGAAGACTCTAAACTCAGAACTTCACTCTTCTCCCTCCATTCATTTTACAGTTTATTTTTAATTTATGTGTGTTTTCATGTGTTTTTGTTAAGTTTCAATTCATGAATTAAAGTTAAGATTGGTTTACAAGGTTTTTGAAATTAATCTCAACTTAATGGGTTTTTACATAAATGCACTTCCAATTAAAAAGGGGAAATCATGATTTAAAGGGAAAATATTGAGTTTGATCCACGAAAGGGATTTTCAAAAATAAATTTTAGTGTAAATTCGACCCAGAAGAACATGCATGTAAGCATTGCCTCGCCTATACAGGATGCATGGTCATGTGAAACCCCTACTCAGATTTTGTGTGGTCGCATGAGGAGATGCTACCTGGCACCAGCTTCTTGTGCGCCCACGTGCAATTTCACCTTCAGCATCGTGTGCCCACACAGTTGGGTACTGCCTCATCCCTCGCCCATCACATGCCCACGCCATATTTTCCTTCAGCCTATGGGTGGCCACGTGAAAGGCCACTGTCCCTGCTCTCTTCTCCCATGCACACCCGCACCCATGCGTGGCCATGTGTGAAGTCCCTGTCCCTCTTTAAAATCCCACACATTTTTCTTTCCTTTCATCCTCACATCTTCATTCTCAATTGCTCTTTCACACTCCCACATCTCCCTTACCCACAACCACTTTCACGGCCACGCACCACAATCTACGACCACCACTCTCTCTCTCCTTGCATATTTCTCTCTCCTCTCTCCATTTTTTCATCTTTTTTCATTTTTCTAGCACATTTACATTCACACACTTCACCTACATATTGTGCTACAAAATTTGTTGGGTTCTTCACTCTCAATTAAGTAACTACTCTCTTTACTGTTATTTCAATGACATTGCATGCTATGATTTGTTGAGATTTTACTTATATTTTTAGGTCATTTTTTACATGAGATCTAAACTTCATGCTTGTTTCCTTTGCAAATATGATTTGTTGTGGACCAAATATGCATGTAATAGATGTTTAGTGTTTAATTTGGTAAAGAATGCTCTTAATTATGCACTTCAATTTAATGCTCAAACATGTGTACATAACATGTTAGATGAAATGTCCCAAGGAGTTTTTCTTTAATTTGACTTATTTCTAACTCTTTGGCTGGCATCTCTTTATTCATAGATTATGAGTCATCACCTCTCCTATGTCTTGCATGCTTGTTTACATGACCTTATCCATACATGTTGGGCTACATTTTTGACTTATTCATGGTGACATTCTCTTCACAAATTGTCTTGCATGCTGGTTGATTTATGCTCATGTACTTTACATTCGTACTCTCCTCATTATCCTTTCATCAAAATGTGCTTACATTGCTATCTTCCATTAGTTTTCTTTCACCATAGGTGTATTTTAGTCCGTGGATTGTCTTGTTCCACTCACATTATTTTTTTTTAATTTTTTAGTGGCACCCAAAAAGACCAAGTATCTCGATGTTGCAAGCTCTTCCGAAATCTGTATTCTATCATATGTGGGCCGAGCTAATGTGGATAAATTTGATTACTTCAATACATGCACGTATGTCCAGCCCGCTTATTTGAGCCAGTATTTCCTAAATATTCCTGCTGGAAATTTATGGGATAATGAGGTACTCCCATTGCTTCAACGCATTGGATGGACACAATTCACGGATAAAAAACCTAAAGTGTATCCTGATTTGGCACGGAACTTCCTCTATTCATTTGAATGCTTCTTTAAGGAAAAAGCTGATGCCGGTACTATGGGATTTAAGTTGGACAAGTGGGGATATTCATTGACTTTTAAGCAGTTCTCTAAAATGTTAGGATTTATGTCGGATGCCCTTGTGGAATTAGCCAATGTATCCGCTGAGGACAATTAGGAAAGAATTCGAGATCCTCAGCAAGATGAGCCATAGATAGGAGGTTAATGCAAGGTCCATGCTTTAAGGGATCACGCGTTAAGGATAATCCATCGATTTTTGACAAAAAATGTTTACAATAATCTAAAGAATGCAAATACCATCAGTGTTTCTCAAGCCATGGTCTTTCGATGTATGGTAGATGACATTTTAATCAATGGAGCATTGATCGTAGCTAATAGAATTAAGGAACTACAGAAAATGCTAGAAAATGTAGCTAATATTTCCATTGGCTGGATCACTATGGTTTTGTCTAATGCAGTTGGACACCCCGCCATTGGAGATCCGTTTGCAAGAGATCTACTATGCATTGACAACAAAATGCTCAAAAGAATGAAAAATTTGATTCCGAGGCCATGTGGCCATTGTGCTACTCATGAGGAATATTTGAGAGAAAACAACATTTGGATTGAGAATCAACAAGATGAACCTGATGAAGAACCGCCTGCACCAGCTGAAAATCAACCTGTCAATGAGCCAGCAACACCAAAATGGGAATACCATTTTAACTAGCTGAGTCAACGGATGGATATGTAGTAGATCCACTTGATGGCTTTGCAGGACACTATTTTGCACATCAAGAACATAGTGGATACATTTGTACAGCAGGTATTGGGAGCGCAATCCACCGCCGCCTCCACCTCCATCAGCATAGTCTGCCTTCATTTGCTATGGATAGCAAAATTTTGAGGAGGGGGTAGCATCACTTTCAGGGAGATTGACTTTTAACCTTTTTCACTTTTATTCATGAATCAGCTTTATTTTATGTTTTGTGCTGTGTTTTATTTTGTTTTGTTTGCTTTATTAAGTTTGTAAAACCTATTCGAAACTTATGTAGTTTACCTTTTCATCTTCTTTACATGAGAACTTAGTTTGCCCTAGTTTTCCCTCCAACTAGGAACATGGTGAACTTGAATATTAGAATATGCATGCTTAGAACCTTTGCTTAGCAGTAGAACAAATATGTTGTTTGATGAATCTTTAGATAGTTTGATCTTTAACTTGATAAATATTTATTAGTTTCCAAATTATTTGAAGCACTTAGACCAATTTTTAAACTTAGAAAAAAACAATGCAATGAAGTAGTGAAGTAAGGAAATTTAGAGCACTAGAACCTTCTTCATCACCCTTCAAAGCATTTAAGCAACTCAAGAAACTTAAGAAATGATCTAGGCAATAATTTTTCTTGATAAGCTTTCGAAAAGACCTTTTTCTTACCCTTGTGAAATTTTATCCTTTGGAAGCCAAGTTGAGCCTAAAAGGGTATGCTTAATGTGTACCATTAATATTTTTTTGTTACACCCAAATTTTTACCATATCACCTAAAAAGCCTTTATCTCACCATATGGAATTGGCCACTTTAGGATTAAATGGATTTATGTGAAGTTAATGTTTTATTGGGTGTAGGAAGAAAATTCTTGGCAATAGTTATTGTTAAAGTCAAAAAGAAAAAAATTATCTACCTTGATATTGTTCAAGTATATTTGTGTGCTAGCAATATGAAAAAAAAAAGAAAGAGATGGAGAAAAAGAAAGATAGAATTTATGAAAAAATTTAAGTGTGGGGTAGAATAAGGAAGGCAAATATTGATGACTTCTTGAAAAAGGATTTAACTTGGGTACATTTTTGCTTATGAAAGCTAAGCAAGTTTGTTTAAGTTATTCAATGATTTAGTTAATGGGAATATTGAATCTGTTTTGTCTTAGAGTGGCTATTCTTATTGTTGATCTTATATCCATTCTTTGATAACCATAACCTTATCCCCATTACAACCTTTGAAAGACCTATGTGATTTTAAGTTTGTTTTGAGTTGTTTAATGGAGATAACCTTTGGGTTCTTGTATCTAAAATTTTAAGTGTGAAACCGGTTATATGTATATACATTCATATATTTTACACTTTACTATCTAGTTATATTGATGTTTTGATTTATAAAATTCTTAAAAATGATTTGGCCTTGTGCACACTCAAGGAAATTAACTTTTATTGTCTTGATTGAAGGTATTCTATTTAGAGATTATGTTAAGTGCTTTTGTTAAAATGCTAAGCTTGGGTGTAAAATGCATAATCCTTTATTCAAAGTTTGATTGTTTTAAGGGGTGGATTGTTCTAATTTACTCGAGGGCGAGCAAGGTTTAAGTGTGGGCTATTTGATAAGTGTGAATTATATATAGTTTTGAGTATGCTTTAAGTGTTGATTATTTAGTTAATCTGGTTTAATATTGGTTAAATTTTAGTTAAAATGTTGATTTGTGTGTTTTAAAAGTTAATTTAAAGTTTTGATGCTTTTTAGGTATATTTTGTTAAGAAAAGGACTTAATTGCAAAAAGTCAGAAAGATTTGGGCCAAAACTATGAATTTAGAAAATTCATGCAAGAAAAAATATGTGAAGTACAGTAGGTTCATGAGTGGCTGTGTATGTTTTGCTCTTCTTCCTCAAGTGGCCGTGTATTGCAAGCAAAGGAGGATGAGTGGCCATGTGTCTCAAGGAAGAGAATATTGAGTGGTCGTGTGTCATTTGTTGCTAGAGAAATGAGTGGCCATGTGAAATATTTCAAAGGATTATAAGTGGCCACGTGAATTATTGCAAAGGAAGACTTTGAGTGGCCGTGTGATTTAATGTAAAGAGGATTGAGTGGTCGTGTATCCCAACATAAAGGATACACGGCAGTGCACATTTGAAAGAAGAAAAACAAGTGGCCACATGTGTTTTATTTCCCATAAAGCGAAGGATTTTCCAAACTTTCCGATCGAGGAGAATTTACTTCCTACTTTGGTTCTTGTGTTTTAGAAGGACTCTACTACTATTTTTGCCTATAAAAAGGAGTCTAAAGCATCAAAGAAGGGAATCAATCAATCATCAAACCATTAATCAACATTAGTTCTTTAAAGTTTATTAGTTTTTCTTAGTTTTTACGTCTTTGTTGTTTTACTGTTTCCTTTAAAGCTTTGTTTTAATTTTAAACATGTCTGGTGAGTAGTTTTCTTTAACTTTTGCTAAAGGATACTTGAATCCTTAACTTTTGTTGTTATGACTTAAGCTTGTGCTTCAATTTAATGCAAGTTTGATTATTTCTTAGTTCTTAAACACAGTCTTATCATTATTTAGCTAAGGATTAATTGTTAACTTGATTAAACAATTATTAATGATTGGTTTTGGGTTGATTATTAATATGTATGTTCTTAGGTTAATTTATTTAGGTTAATGCATGATTATAATCTGAATAAGATATAGTTTTGTGTTAATTGAAGTAAGTTAAGATTAAGAAAGGAGTAACTAAGAATAGGTGAAAGTCGAATTACTTGAGAAAGGATTTAATAGACATCTAAGAGGATTAATTCGGATCTTTATGCTAAGTATTGGATTGCTCTAAATATGGAAATTTTAATGCTTGGAATGATAATCTTGAGTAAAGTTATCTGGGTTTATTTATCTGAATTATTCATAATCACTTGTGTTTCTCTTTTGATTAAGTCATAATGATATTGGTTAAGGTGGATAGTCCTTTAGTGAAAGTTGTTTTAATATTAATTTTTACCTCAATTAATTGCTTGCGTTTGTTTTATATTCAATTGTTTCAACTCTTTCAATTGTTTTATTTATGGTTTTAAAATTCTGTTTTTAGTTTTTTTATCTTCAACTATCACAATTTTGGGATTTCTCTTCTGTCCTCTTCACACAATTTCTGTTTTAAAATAAAAATCACACAAACACAGGTTTTCCTTGCGTTTGATAGTTTAGGTCATAATTATATTTTTCTATATTACTAAGCCAATCTAGTACACTTGCTAGAAGCCGGTCGGTAAACTTGATGACATATATGTAATGTGATGCACGTTATGTAAATATGTTATGAACTGATATTAGAAGTTTTGTGAATGTCATTGGAGTATTAGATGTAGAGGTTGCTATTTGGGAGTGTGATTTTGTCCATTTGCAGGTTTAGGTAGCATGAATTAAAAGCTTTCATGCTATTAAAATTTATATTGAATGAATAGTAACCTAGTGATGACAAAATGGACTTAAAGATGGAATAGTAAATCAAGCTATTGACTAATTACATAAAATAGACAATTAAGTAATTATATGATATCGTTAGTAATATTTCATGACATACGAATGTATGAATGAACACAGGGTGTCACATTTTGTGGCATCAAAGCATGGTTTGGACGATCATAAAATCGGAGCAACCACATACATATGGATGAATGAATGATTGGATGAATACATGTACATACCACATAAGAATGAGTAAAATGTGAAATTGAATCTTACAAGTTCTATCCCTTGCGTATTTCAATGATAATTATGTGTTTTAGTTCTAGATAAGCAGTTGAGCTGGTGAGCAATGCCAAGAGTGGGACCTCAGCCAGTCCAGTAGTTAGTGAGATGACTCTTATAACCCAATCAGCATGCGTTGCCACTAGCACCATAGGCACCTATGCTAGCTGCACCACCAGATTTCATACAGACAATGGCAGACCTATTTTATCAGATATTGTAAACCCTAGCTCCTCTACAACCACAACAACAGTTGCCACCTCAATCATAAAGAAGCCTATATTAGAACAACTAAATAAGCTACAGGTGGAAGACTTTTATGGCTGCAAACACTTAACAGCACAAAAGCTGAGGAATATTTGAATAAGATTAAAAGGCTATTCAAGATCACTAACAGTCCTCCAGAAGAGATGTTAGAGGGGACGGTTGCCTTGTTTAAGGGTCTAACTTATACTTGGTGGGCCACGATGAGATGATATACATAAGTAGAATAGTTAACATGGTCCTTCTTCCTTTAGCAATTTAAGGATAAATACATTGGGAAAGAATACAAACAACCTATGGAAGATGCATTTTGGCAATTACGCCATTGTAACCAAATAATGCAGGAATATGATAGGGAACTCGAAAGACTTAGTGCATACATGAAAGATTATAACATACCACCTGTAAAAATTTTGCAGTTGTTTGAGTGAAGACTTCATAATGAAGTCAGAAAGGCACTGGCAGCTTATGAATACACTAATATAAGAACCTTAGGTGAAGCAACCATGAAAATTGAAGCAATCCAGGTTAAAGAAACAAATAGACGGGCTAGATCATAGCAAAGAAGGAGACCTTAAGCAGGGACACCAAGTGGGCCTAATAAGAAATCCAAGGGTTCTATAGCTCCCACGTATGCTCTTACAGCTACTGCAGCACCCAACCAAAGGTCTACAGCTCGCGCTGCACCACCTCTAGCTTTTGTTGCTAGTACACCATGAGGCTCCATTAGATTTGACATTCCCATATTTGAGCATTGTGGATGCCATCTTTCAGGTGAATGTTGGAGATTGACTGGAGCCTATTTATGATGGGGGGTCGAAGGAACATATACAGAGAGATTACTCACATGCCCAAACTACTCCATCAATTGTTCCTGTCAGCAGACCTACCACTACAACACCTAGAGACCATAGTAGAGGTGGATCTAGTGGGGCTGTATCAACTCGTGGTAGTGCACATATTCCTCCTGCTATAGATAAGCGACCATCTGCTTAGACTTATGTAGTTAGAGCTAGAGAAGATGAGGATGCTCCTAATGTTATTGTAGGCAAATTTTACTTATTCGATGTTCCAATTTATGCATTATATGATCTTGAGTCCACACATTCATATCTTAGTAACAAAATTACACATAGGAAGGGTTTAGTTAAATCATAATTAGATCAAGATATATTAGTGAGTAACCCTTTGGGGCATAGTGTAATAGTAAACAAAATATATACACATATTGCCCTATTAAATATAATAGACCACTTTTCTTGAAAACTTGATTAAGCTTTCTTTCCATGATTATGATGTCATCTTAGGAATGGATTAGCTCTATAAGCATCAGGTGATAGATTATTGTTGACTAAAAAGAATCACATTGAAAACTTTCGAAGAGCAGGAAATAACAATTATGGGTGAAAGATGTGATTTCTTATCAAATGTCATTTCAACTACTGCAGGAAATAGGTGTATTAGAAATGGGTGCAGGCTTATCTGGCTTATATAACAAAAGATAAGGAGGAAAAGCTTAAAATTAGTGATGTCCCCACTATTCGAGGCTTCCTCAATGTCTTTCTTGATGACTTAATAGGGTTGCCACCAAAAAGTGATGTTGAATTCACTATGAACGTGGTGCCTAGTACTGGTCCTATCTCTATAGCTCCTTATCATATGGCACCCACATAATTAAAGGAATTAAAGAATAAATTACAAGAACTACTCAATGAAGGATTCATCCACCCTTATTTATCGCCCTAAGGAGAACCAGGGTTGTTTGTGAAAAATAAGATAGGTCACCACAACTGTGTATCAACTACAGGCAGCTGAATAAAGTCATTATAATGAATAAGTATCCTTTGCCAAGAATTGATGACTTGTTTGATCACTTGAAAGGAGCAGGCATATTCTCAAAAATTGATTTGAAATTCAGCTACCGCCAACTTTGTGTTAGAGAAATAGATGTGCCAAGTTTGGTTTCCATACCTGAAATGGACATTATGAGTTTTTGGTCATACCATTAGGCCTACCATTGCACAAGCAGTGTTCATGGACTTAATGAACCATATTTTCCACCCATATTTTGATCAATTCATGGTAGGATTCATTGATGATATACCGATGTATTCAAAAACCCCAGAAGAATATGACTAACACTTGAGAATTGTTCTACAGACTTTGAGAGATAAAATGTTGTATACAAAGTTTAGCAAGTGTGAATTCTTATTGAATGAAGTTACTTTTCTTGGCCATGTGGTATCAGCAGAAGGGATTAAGGTTGATCCTGAAAAAATTGAAGCTATCCTAGAATGGAAACCACCTAAAAAAGTAGTTGAAGTCAGAAGTTTCCTTTGATTGGCTACCTACTATAGGCAAGTTGTTAAAGGGTTTTCTATGATAGCCGTTCCACTTACCAATCTATTATAGTAGAATTTTAAATTTGTATGGACTAATTAGTGCGAAGAGAGTTTTGAAAAGCTAAAAAACATATCGACTGAAGCATTTATTCTCACGTAACCCACTTTAGGTAAACCTTATATCATTCACAGTGACACTTTTAGAAATGGGTTAGGATGTGTACTAATGCAAAAAAGCAAAATGGTAGCCTATGCTTACAGATAACTCAAAAATCATGAAAGAAACTACCTTACCTATGATTTGGAGTTAGAAGCAATTGTATTTACATTGAAGATTTGGAGGCATCACTAATGTAGTGAGAAATGTTACATTTACACTGATCACATGAATTTGAAATACTTACCCACTAAAAAAGAACTTAATTTAAGGTAGAGGATTTGGTTGGAGCTTATTGAAGATTATAACTTTTTTATTGACTACCATTCTAGTAAAGAAAATATGGTAGCTAATACACTCAATAGAAAATACCTAGTAGCCTTATGAGCTATGAATGTTAAAATAAATGCAACTCAAGATGGAGCACTTATAGCTGAAATGCAGGTAAAACCTAACTTGTTACAGCCGATGAAAACTACTCAGAGGTAAGATGATTGGTTAGCCTTCATCATTTCTCAAAAACATGTGGGAAAGATAGTGTATTCTCCTTTGATCACGATGACTGTTTATACTACAAAGGAAGGATTTATGTGTCAGATAATGCAAAATTTAAGGAAAATATCTTAATAGAAACCCACAGTACAGCTACACCATGCATCCATGTAACAATAAAATGTATCAAGATTTGAAAGCAATCTATTAGTGGCATGGCATGAAAAAAGAGATGGTAGATTTCATGACTAAATGTTTGACATGCCAGCAAGTAAAAGCTAAACACCAAGTTCCTTCTAGTTTATTACTACTTATCACCATACCAGAATGGAAATGGGACCGAATCACAATGGATTTTATGGTTGAACTAGCACTCACTAGGAGATAACATGATTCTATTTGGGTGATAATTGACCGATTAACAAAGTTTGTGCACTTCATACTAGTAAGATCCAATTTTTTATTAATAAGGTTAGCAGAAATTTACATAAGTGAAATAGTAAGGCTATATGGTGTCCCTATCTCTATCATTTCAGATAAGGATCCTCGATTCACATCTAGGTTTTTGAAGAAACTTCAAGAAGCATTAGGAACTCACTTAGATTATAACATTGCTTTCCATCCATTAACAAATGGACAATCTGATCGAGTGATACAAATACTACAAAATATGTTACAATGCTGCAAACTTAAGTTTGGCGGTAATTGGGAGAAGTAACTAAAATTACAAAATTTGCATACAATAATAGTTACTAGTCAAGCATTAAAATGGCACTATTTGAAGCATTGTATGGAAAGAAATGAAGGACTCTGTTATATTAGACCAAACTAAGTGGAAGCAAACTAGTTAGGCCAAATTTTATTAAAGAAACTGAGGAAAAGGTGAAATTGATCAAAGATAACCTGAAAGCTATAGCAGATAGGCATAAATCTTATGTAAACTGAAAAAGGAAAGACATAGAGTTCAATATTGGTGACAAAGTCTTCCTAAAGGTTTCACCATTGAGGAAGATCTTAAGGTTTGGCAAGACCCTTAAGCTTAGCCTTAGATTTATTAGCCCATATGAGGTGTTGTAGTGGGTTAGACTAGTGACCTACAAGTTGAAATTGCCACCAGAATTAAAGAGAACCCTTGTGTATTTCATGTATCAATGCTAAAGAGATATTGATCAAATCCATCACATGTCATCACACTGAAAGAGGTCCAGCTGCAACTCGACTTGTCATAAGATAAGGAACCAGTGAAGATTCTTGCTAGGGAGATCTTACAGTTGAGGAATAAGTAGATCCCACTTTCCAAAGTACTCTAGACCCACCATAATATGGAATAAGTGAATTTTCATTAAGTAATGAAGTTGTACTGCAAAAAACTTATGGATTAATGTTAAAGAAATACATGAATACATACATTATATAGCCTATATAATTTTGCATCAATGAGTAAATGTATTACCAAATAAATTAACTTAGTATGCATAAAATTAACCTATGGTTTAAGGTTTATACTATAATGTAAAGAAGGAGAATAATGGAGTTAATTGTGTAGTATCATGTAAGACTATGAACATATCACTTGTTATATTACTATTTTATTGTATATTTAATTGCATGTTCATATTTGTGTGTGTTTTTTACTAGCGACTTCTGTAAAGAGTTATCCCTATGATTTTGTTATTCACTAAGCTAGTAAGCTTAGCATGGGTGTTTATCCATGTAGGTACCCAAGTTAGGACTCCTCTACAGGGATATGATCTATAACAGGAAGGCTAACACAAGACTTGGGAAGAAGTCAGAACTATTGTCCTAGACTTTTTGCTATTATGTATGTACATGATATTTTGTATATGAAAAGTTGTAATGCAAAATTTGTTAGGCAAAACTAACTTTGGTAAAGTATAATAATACTTATGTTGGAAATAGTGCGAATGTAAATATACATATAACATGTTTAATTTATAACCTTGAGATTTATACATGAGTTTATAATATGCAGACTTGATAGATTCTTCAATAATAGATGTAAAAGATGGGTAATTTGATTATGTTTACTATCAATATGGTATGTATGGTAGCAGTAAAGGCCTTTAAAGGGAGCATTACAAATAACTTTTTTATAGCCATTATTGATCAGTCATCTTTAAGGTGGTTAAGGGCTCTAACCGATCTCATTGTGAGAAAAGCTAGCCTAAGAATTCAAGTTCGAGAGATCATGGAATATGTTACTCTGCCATCGACTCTATTCACAATTCAAGAATGGAATGCCAAAATGGACAATAGAATTGATGATTTTGAGTGGAAGATTATAGCTACGTTTGCCAACCTATATGTTAATCTTGCTTTTAGTTTTAGTACACCTCCTATTGCACTTATTATTGCTTTAAGTGGTCCTCAACTAGTAGTGGAAGCTCTTATAGCTACTTGATTATGCCACCACCTATTGCTATTATTTAGGGTTTTAGTACAAAAGTGGCTTCAGGGTTTGATACTATGATAGTCAAAAGTTCCATATAAAGGGTTCCTGAGTTTGACTTCATGGATAACGAGTAGAATGAGTCGGTTAAGTCTTAAGTGATGAAGAAGAAAGAAGACTCTTAAGGTTGAAGCTATAATTGTCTAAAAGTTAGAAGAAAAGTTAGAGCCTAGGCTTGAAGCCATGGCTAAGGTAATTTCTTTTGGCAAGATGATCGACCGAAATGATATAGATTTGGATTATGAGAAGAGTTACTTCCTTATAAGTTTAAAATGTATTATTTACCTAGGTTCGATGAAACGTCTAACCCAAAGGCTCATATCAAGCGATATGTGTGAGGATCCAAAATAGGCCCTAGTAGAATTCAAGGACATAATCCCGATTAATATTGTTTAATCAAGCTTAATTAGATGAATTACTATAAGTTTATATATTGAAGGATAAACTAGTTATTTATTTTTGTGTGTAATTGAAATAATATTTTATTTCAAGGATCAATTGGGATATAAGTGTAATTAGGTTGTAATTAGTTATGTGATGAATGTGTGAATTATATGTTATGAATTTTATAATGGTATAATTAAAAAAATAAAAAAAATAGTTTGGGGGCTAAATTAAAATAGGATATAAACTTAGAGGTCAATGTTAAAAATAATAAATGAGTGAGGTCAATTTTATAAGAGATAGCATATGATGGGGAAAATTGAAAGTAAGAAGATAATTTGTGGGTCAATGTTGAAAGAAGCTTTAAGTGGGGTTGATTTAAAAAAAAAAAGAATCTTTGGGGCTAAACTCTTACATGCAAATAAATGAGAGAAATTTGTGTAACATGCAATTAGTTGGGGCATAAAAAGAGGAATTGTGAGAAACCAAGTGATGTCACATTCCACTTAAACTCACATGCAAGACAAGTATAAAAAAGGCTTTAGGTGAGGTGGGCGACATCTTCTTAGTGGAAAAATACAGATTTTGCATTCTCTCTTCCTCTCTCTCAAAAACTCTAGAGATCTCTCAAGGAATTCTTAAAGAAATGTCTTTGCATGTGGAGTTAATCAAGTGTAGTTAGTGTTAAACAAAAAGGTAAGTGTATAAATTTGTTAGTTAATCTCTTTTTCTTCATCTTCATCTTCCTTAGTTGATGATCTAATGAGTTGAATGCTGAAATTTTGGTGTTGAATGAATGGATTGATGTAAAGGAGAAGAAGAAGGTAGAAGGAATAAAGAGAGAGGAATTTTTGACTAAGGTTTGGGAACTTATTCTTCATGCATATGTGTGAATATAAATGTTTATGCTTGGAGTACTTAATTTTAATGGTAATTCATTAGTTTTTTTAGGGTTAATGAGAGATTTAAATAGGAGGAAATCGTGTTTTTGAATGTTGATGAAAAACTGGGTGTGGTTCTTGTGAACCAGGATGTTTATTTTGTCCATATCTGGAGTTGTAGACCTTGGATTGAGGTGATTAAAAATTATGTGTAAACTAAATTAAATTATCTACAATTCATTAGAAGGAGTTGTGGCTTGATTCTATTGTTAAGGAACCCATAAAATTCGTACAAGTGAACTGTTTGAAGTGTATAGGCAGTTTTGGATAGTTACCAATGTTTTAACCATAACTCCTTGTATTTAAGTCATAATTGAGTGGGGTTTGATTATATGTAAACTTGATTGAAATATAAACATTTTTGTAGGAGGAACCTGGAGCTCAATATGTATATAACCCATCCAAATATTTACATGAAAATTTAAGAGAGCTGTTGATTTCTGTTCAAGAACTCATTATAGTATTTTGGGCATAAGTATTAGTAGAAAAGTTAAAATCTTATGCTATAAAATTCTGGGTAAACTAGATACCTAGGATCACGTTTTGGATGAAGAAATTTTGGTCTAAATCCCTCTTAATTTTATGCTATGAATTTTTATAAGTGACGGTGAACATTGTTTCGGTTCTATGAATAGCCTATAGTATTTCTCAAATATCTTGAGCTATAGGTAAGATATTAAGGTTAATTTTGATGCTCTAAAAACTAGACACATAGGGGAATAATATTATAGAAGGTAAGTTAGCCTAAAAATGACATTTTCAAATTCATTTGTGGCTCACAAATTGAGTCCAGAATATTGCCCTATGCAGAATTTTAATGTGTTTTACATTATGGTTTTTCTTATATAGTTAAGTTAAATATATGTCTATGAATAAATAATGAATTGGATATGGCATGTGATATGATTATTAACAAAGGTCTATATATATATATATATATATATATATATATATATATATATATATATATATATATATATATATATATATATATATATATATATATATATATATATATATATATATATATATATATATATATATATTCATATATGTGCATAGGTAAAGATATATGATAAAGATATCAAATATTTATATTTGATCAAACTTATGTACATGGTTGTTATATGCAATTATGGTTTTATGTACATATTTTTAATGATGGAGTAAATGTTTATTTGATGCATACATGTATACTAGGAAGTTAAGAAATGTCTAAATATGATAAATGAAGGTTTTTAATGTACGACTATCATATGATTACATGAATGTAATATATATAAATGTATATATATGTAAACATCTAAATGATTATACACGATTTTTATTGATCTCTTGAAGATTACTATGATACTTATAGTTTGAAATGTCAATTTTACTTGTATAAAGAAGTAATGTGATATGTAGAACATATGTGTATATATAAACACACACACACACACACACATATATATAAATATATACAAAGAAGTAATGTGATCTGTAGAATATATGTGTATATATAAACATATATATATATATATATATATATATTATGATCTTACATGATTGGGTTCAAAAGATGTTTAGAGTAATGATTTAGAGAATATGTTTAAAGTGAAATGCATGAATATGTCTTTGTTTAATTGTAATGACATGATTAAGCATTTGTGATGTCACATGTTAGCATGCTAAAATATAGATCTACAGAGCAATAGACTTAATTATAGAAATCTTATTAAAGTATATAATGGCAATGTTATATGTGATTATGTATACAAGTGTATGCATTAGAGAGGGAGTATTTTGTCATGTGATTGTTACATGAGCAAATTGTATAAATTGCTTTATGAATTATGCATATATATTGATGCACTAGAGAAGATATATATTTGTACATGATTATGCATAGGTGCAAATAATATTATGTAGATACAACCATGTTATACGAAATAGTTACAGGATTGAAAAAGATTTCAAATACATAATAGTAATACCCAATAGTGAGCATGTTCAAAGGTTTACATAAAGTTACACATGAGCATGTATATGAGTACATTGTTCGTTGTTACACAAGAGTATACATATGCATATAAGAATATGAATGAATAAAGGAAAGATAAAGTAAAGTGATTGTACTGCCTGCTTTGAATCTAGGAAGTGGATAGATAGGCATGCCTATAAGGGTACCTTGCAGCTGCGATAGTTTCAACCTCGTTTGGGTTGTAGTCAACCCCGTTTGGGTGACTAAACAGACATGGTCCCATTTGGATCATATTCAACCCCGTTTGGGTTGTAGTCAACCCCGTTTGGGTGACTAAACAGACTTGTACCTTCGGGTGCCTCCATTATAATCAATCAATATATACCTTCGGGTATCTTATTTGTACCTTCGGGTGCTACCGTATAACCCGTTATCCACCTCTTTAGAATAGTGCAGGCTTTATACCAAAGTTGAGAAAATTTTAATGTTTAAATTAAAGTTTTATGAAGCATGACAATTCATAAATTGATTTCATAATCTACTTTATATGTGAAATTCCTTTTCATCACATATGGAAATTATGATATTAAAAGAGGCTGCAATATACACTTATGCATGATTATCGCATATAGAAATGGTATGTACAGAGTTATATAAATGAACTAGTGCATCACTAATATCTAGTTATGGTCTATATTAGAGATATTATGTTTTCTACAATAATACATTGCTTGCTTGGGGCAGATAAATGACTTGCAAGATTCGTCATGTATGAAAGCTATGAAAATGTTTTGCTGAAATAAGTGTTTTCTATAGCAATGGAATATAAGAGTTATGTATAGGTATTCATGTTGGTGATTGCTTTTCAAATTAATACATTGGATTATATGTTCTCCCTATATCTACTCGTTCTTGCTCTTTATTGAGAATCGATGTATAATGTCTTGTGCATACACATAAAATATTTACATATTTACGAGTGATAAAGTTCACATGATATATTTGAGATGGAAGCGAGCTAGAAATTCTATGTATGCATTGGTACAATAAGTATTACAAATATATTTCTAGATTGATAAATGATAAACTTTCATAGTACTAATGCTCTGTCTTACTTACGAATATGCATATGTCCATGTTGATCATAAGCTTATATGTGAATATATATATATATATATATATATATATATATATATATATATATATATATATATATATATATATATATATATATATATATATATATATTCCTAGTATATGTCAAAGTGTGTGTTATGTAAAAGAAATGACTGAGTATAAACAGTGGTATATCATCTAATGAATGAATCGCAAGTCTAAAGGATAAATAGGCTTATATGATTAAATGTTGTGTATATAAAGCATCAATGTCGAATTTACTATCATTTAGTCATTCGGTTGTCATATGTGGACTCTTGTCTGCATTTTTTTAAATTGAGCATAAGTTATATTTATATTTCATAATGTATGCTTGTTGGCGATCACTGTGAGTGGTCGTTTGTCACATTTGTGTTCCCTACTAAGCTTTATAGCTTAGCACAGATTTTTGTTTATCTGTGTAGGTTGCAAGGATAGGACTTTCTCTTAAGATTGATATCTACAGCAAGTTGGCCAACACAAGTCTTAGAAGATTGATAGTAGTCTTCTCTTTGTCCTTTTATTTTGTAGTTATGGAAACTTTAATTATGTTGCAAATTTTGTATAAGTACAAATGTTATGTTTGTGAAAACATTGTAATGTATTAAGGACTTTTATATAATTAATGTATTACTCTTAAGTTCACATGTTATGGTTTTAATTTCTTCTTTAAGTTATCTAATAAGAAATGTTTTCAGCTTGAGAATGTTGTAATATATGTCTTATTGTATAAGATATTGTGGTAATAGCTAAGTATAGGATATGGGTGCTACAATATGTGATAGTCTTAAAGGGCATTACTTTTTTAAAGAAGCAATAGGTTGCATATTTTAGTGTTATTTTAGTTGGTAACACCATCAATTAGTACCATAGGCTATAGCATAAGAATAAAAAGGATTAGACTAGGCTGATAAAAGAGACTTTGAGCTAGTATGATTGCAACATAAGAATGTAAGTGACTTTCAAGAACCTCGAGCTATTGAGGTGAAAATTCATTAAGTCTTTGTAAAAGTACCTTACACATTAGAAAAATATGGTTATGGAGATCAAAACACCATAAATTTTTGCAAATTCAATGTTTATCTAAAATGTTTAACCTTACTTGAAAGATGGGATAAAAGCAAAAGGCTTAAAAGATTAGAAATCCTTGAAGGATATTTTAACAGATATTAAGGATGAGAACTTTGAGAAGAAAAGCAATCCTGGTAGTTATCTTGGGAATTGCACAAGTAATAATTCTTACTTTAATAAGAATTTTAGAAATAGTGGTGGAGAAGGAAGGATGACTTAAGTGTCAGTTACCACTATATGGAATTATTCAAAACTTGGCAAAACTTTGTCATGATGTCTCAAGCATATATAGAAAGATTGGAAGATTCAACCTTTATAAGCTAAACCTATTAAAAGCTAGGGGAAACTAAGGCATAGGGTCAACTTGTATTACAATTACCATAAGCATGCAGGTCATGAAATAGGTTATTTCACACCTTGAGGGATAAGATCAAATACTTTATCAATAGTAAATAGATTAATGACTTTATAAAAAGGGGAAAGGGTGAATACGCCTATGATGTCATGCCACCACTAGTCTTCATAGTTGGCTTAGGTTTACCCTAATGATACATTTTAAGGACTTATAAAGCAATGATTACTTCACTATCAGGAGGACATCTAGTGAGGAAAGGGAAAGTAATGTTGAGACATTTTCGGTTAACATGATGGATTTTAGGTGAACAATAATGAGGAAGGGTGTAGACACTTAGTTTTGGGGCTCCTTTATATGGCCCCAACATATGCCATAGGAGAATATGAGTTTATAGCATGATTGGGATAGCAACTGAGCATAAGTGACATAAAGTGCAATAATGTATAAAGATAAAGGTAATTTGGTAATTTAACATTTTTGCATGCATATGGATATTTAAAGGGATTACGTGAGAACTAAATTGAATTAATTGTTAAATGTATGGGGAAGAGTCAAAAGATATAATGAATTAATGGCTCATTGCAGAATTTCTCCTAATGGCCATAAGTGGACTAAAAGGAGAAGGCTACATTGTCATTCCAGAAGAGTTGAAAAAATGGGTTTTAGTATAGAGAATTTGGGTAGCCAGCCATATGGGCCATTTCCAACAATTTATCTTTAAGTTTTTACCATTTTCTATTGATATTATGCTTTTATCTAGTTTAGCGGTTCATAGTTTGTAAGAGAGAGAGTTTAGGGGTTAAGGAAGCAAGGTAAGCTCTTTTCCACCTATCCAACTATTTCTTGTCCTTAATTTCTAAAATTTGACAAGAGTATGAAGAGGATGTTCACAAAAGTGAATTATAAATTGTTAAAGCAGGTTCTAGTTAGAAGAAAGATAAAGAGGCTCTCAAGGCCTGAAGGGAGAATTTTTTGAGCACTTTGAGGTATTAGAGTAATTAAATTTATTTATCCTTGTTTAATTGATAGAATTGCTTGTAATTGATGGTTTAATGATATAACTATTATAAGGAAGTAATATAGATGTGTACATATGAAATAGAGAGGATTTAGTGGTGAAAAACCTGCTGTGATAAATTCTAGTGTAAGATCCATAAAACCTATAGGGAATTTTTTTTGTATATCTCGAGTTGTAGATCTCAAAATTGAATGAAACTAGTTGGAAATTAAATTCAAAAGATGGACACATAATTCATACTAAGAGACCAAAGCCTACTTCTTACTTTAAGTTTCATGAATGTTGATTTGAAGTGTGACTGGATCTGTTGCCCTATTTTTTAGAGCAGCTCTTAGTATTTTAGAGATATCTTTTGATTTATAAGCCTAAATGGCTTTATTTTTTATGATATAGAAGAAGTTAAAGATATAGTAGAACAAAAGTCTAGAAGATAAGTTAGCCTGAATTTGACTAGGACCATGTCAAAAATGCAAAAGAATTTTAACTAAGGAACCCTATCCTATCAGAAGTCAACACCACTTGTGAACATTTGGCATACTCAGCCTCTATCACAAGTCGGCACCACCCTTGATGAGTCAGCAAAGACCCATTCCTCCCTCTTTTGTTTTTAAACACTATAATTTAAATCTAAAGTATCCAAATGCACTCTAAATATGAATTAGGATTAAAAGAACTCATAAATATAACTATATTGATGTGCATCCTAACAATGTGCTTGGACTTAAGGGAATGTATGATTAAGAATGGATTTATTCCTTTGTTAAACTAATTTATATTAATGTTATTCATGTATGGTATTCTAATTCACTTTGAGAAAATGAAGAAAAATATGAATATGTGAATATACATGAGACAAGGATTTATTTTATTAAGAACAGGTATGTATGTGTATACTCATCAATTTTTTATTTTACATCAAGTGATATAGAAAGTGGAACAATGCCTGCATATAGAACTTGGTAGTGGATAGATCAGCATACCGATAAGGGTATTTTTACCTGCTACAATCTTAAGCCCATTTAGGTCTATAGTTTACCCCTATTTGGGACCACAGTCTTGGCCTATTTGGGTCTACAGATTTGATACCTTCAGGTATCCATAATATTGATAGCTACGAGGTATCCACGTGATTGATACCTTCGAGTATCCACAAAATCCAATATCTATGCCCATAAAGCTTAGCAAGCATTTACAAAGAAATGAGATATAATGTGAAGTCTTACATGATTAATTTTATGATTGTGATAAGTAAATATGATAGTGATTTGTATAAAAATATATAAATCTATATACAAATTTGCATTATTGAACAATAAAAGTATTATTTCTTGTTTATTTAATTATTTATTATTAATTACCATTAATATTTTATAAATTATTATAATTGTTCTTTAGTTCACTTATCACGCTTGCATGTTGTGTCAATGGGTGTTTTATCTATATAGGCACTTTTGGTAGGATTGCTCAGAGACAAAGCTTAGTAAAGAAGGGTCAGCATAAGGATAAGGCATAGTGTAAGGACCCAAAATAGGTCCTACTAGAATTCAAAGGTATTAGCATGGTGTTAATATCTAATTAAGCTTAAGTAAATGAATTATTATAAGTTAAGACCTAGTGGATTAATGGTCTTATGTGAAAGAGGGTAAAAGAGTTATTAGACATTATGGTATATAAGTGTACTATTGGGAAGAAATTATAGTTAGGCAGTCAATTGTATTATAGTTATATTTTGATGGGCCAATTTAAATAAAGAAAAAGTTATTTAGGGAGTAATTAAGAGGGAATAAAACTTTAAGAAAGAAACAAAATAGGGGCAGATTTTTATCATGCAAAAAGTTGGAGGAGTTAGTGGAAACTTTGCCTCTTTAGACAAATTTTAAAAGGCTGCATATATGAAAGAGAATTAGAGATTTTAGGGATTTATATAGTGCTTTAGATGGCAACTTTAACTGGAAAAATATAGATTTCCATTTTCTTCTCTCTCTAAAAGATTTACATTTCTCTTTTTTCACTCTCAAAAAAATTGCAATTTCATTTCTTCCCCTTTCATCTTGTGAACGCGGCTCTTCACTCATAAAACAACCCTCTACTAACATCATCTTGCATGTCAGGAAAGTTTAATGGATGGTGTTTTCAAGGAAATAAGCAAACACGTAGAGTGGAGAAGAATAAAGTGAGGAAAAAAGGATTTTAATGAAGATTGAAGCTTGTATGAAAGGTTAGGGAACTTTATTCTCTTTGAATGTGATTTTTATGGATGGAAATATGGATTAAAATGTGTAATGATGAGTTTTAAGTTGGCATTATAGTTATTAAAATGAGATCTAAAGATTTATATTTTTTCATTTATTTTATTAATTATGATTAAAGAAGTAAAAATCTATTTTGGTTCATTAGGAACCAGTTTCTGTATTTTAAGCATTTCTTATGTTATGTAACTTAAAATTGGGTGTTTCAAGCTATTAATTACTCATAATATGTGCACTTACAACATTGTAGGAGAAACCTAAGTGTGATTATGCGCTTAATTATGTTTAATTTTATGTTGAATTTAAATGTGAGTTACTGTAACACCCTAATCCACTAATCATGAATAATCATCAATCATCATTATAAACCTAGTAACGATCAGGCAGAAATAATAATAATATTAATAATTATCGGACAAGCCATAATTTCATGACACAATAAAATAATCAAGCTTATAGATAAATAATCATAACATAAATGGCCTTCAAATATCCTGAAATCCTCAAGGCAACTGCATCTTGCTCGGTTCGCTAGAGCTTCTCTTGAAACTTACATGGATAAACAAACCGATGCTAAGCTATAAAGCTTAATGGGGAACAAAATCTATGGACAAGCTCTTACAATTTTCTTTTTTTCATCATATCATATACAACTATCACAATAACATAGAATAACATATGAGTTTACAATATTAATCATTCCACAATGGACATTCTGGGTAGTATTATGAGGGCCTAATCTTGACCCTAGTAGGGAATATGCTTAATCGTATGATGCTATATGTACAATTAAATTTTTTTATAGTTATAGCCACTCTAGGATAAAGCTTCTTGAAGGGCAATATGGTAATTTTAGTCAAATTCATGAAAAATGGGTTACTTGAATGATAAAAGAGATGTTGGTGTAAGATTTATGATTTAAGTTTCATTTGGGGTTAAATCATAAATTAAGAGTTGGAGGGCTTATTTTAAGGGAAAGAAATGGAGAATGGGGTTAAAAGGGTAATTAATGGTCTCCCCCACGTGATTCCAATGAGGATATCACTGTCTGTCAAAAAGGGAAGACCAACTCTCTCTCTTTTACGTTTTCTCATTCTCTCTTTTACTAGGTTTGCAACTAGGGTTTGGTAAGAGGAATTTCTCCCTTCTATCTTTACTATTAATGCAAGATTTTACGAAAGCAAGAAGGAAAGCTTAGTATCTTTATATGGTTTGTTATAAGAGAGTCAAGCAAAGATAAGGGCAAGGGGATCTTGAAGGAGTAAGAAAGTCACTGTGCAAGTATGGGAGTATCGTGGTTTTCTTTGTTGTATGTAGATGTTCTATAGAAATTAAGGTTTTATTATCTGAGTTCTTTGGTTCTTTAGAGGAAGTTTAAGGTGATTAATGAAAGATATTTGGTTTAAGATGAGTTTTTGTAAGATGTTTTGGCTTATGAAATCATTATGTTTTTATTGAAATGATATGGATCTTTGAACCCTAGCAATGCACGGCCCAGCAAGCCCTCAAGGCTTGCAATGCACGGCAACTCAAGGAATTACCTTGAGAAATACATGGCCACTCAAGCTTGAAAGCTTGTGAGATACATGGGCACTCAAGGAATTGCCATAAGAAATGTATAGCCACTCAAGCTTGAAAGCTTGTGAGATGCACGACCACTTAAGGAATTGCCTCAAGAAATGTGTGGCCACTCAAGCTTGAAAGCTTATGAAATGCACGGCCACTCAAGGACTTGCCTTGAGAAATGCGTGGCCACTCAAGCTTGAAAGCTTGTGAGATGTACGGCCACTCAAGGACTTGCATTGAGAAATGCATGGCCACTCAAGCTTGAAAACTTGTGAGATGCACGGCCACTCAAGGTTCATGCATGGCCAATTAGTACTCCACTGCCCTTCATTCCTCTATTTTGCACATTTGTTTGAATCATCTCACAAATCACTTCCAAATTAATTTTGACTAAGCCAATACTCTTTATAAAGATAATTAACCCTATAATGCAACTTAATTGTCATATTTAATGAGTATATTTGCTAAAGGTAATATATGAATATTTTATGCTATACTCTTATTGTCAAGCCGTATCGATCAAGGTAAATTAGTCAAGGTAAGACTTCTCAAGTAATGTTAATCACAACTTACTATGGTATGCGACCGTAATGACAGTAATGTCATGATTTCATAAAATTACTATAAAGATATTCATGTTATGTGAAGTATGATGACAATTATTGATAAAAGAGATTGAATATGCGGTATATGAGTTATAAGCCGTGGTAACTAATATTGATGCCATCATATGAGTATGAAATGTGAATGCGGATGTGAATTATGGCTTGAGCAAATATTGTAACGTGTAAGAAGGAACTTAATGAATCAAATATTCTTTTGTTTAAGTGGTTAAGCCTGCGGGTCTTAGTTCAGTTGTGGATTAGATAGGTATGCCTAAAGGGATATAGTTGCAGCTGCCATAGTTGATCTCGTTTGGGTCCATTGTTTATTCCTTTGATGGAACCATAGTCTGACCCTCCCTTGGGTCTATTGTTTGATATCCTCGAGATATCCATTGTTTGATACCTTTAGGTATCCATTGTTCCCATTATCCACCCTTTTTGAACTAGTACTTAGGCAGGCTATTAAGTTTAAGTGAATTGTTAGAAAGAAGGAAATGCATGTATCAATTTCTTCATCTATATATGTAAGCATGTGAATGATTGATTAACATGCTTTATCACCATTTCTTTTGGCTATATTGTCACTTGAGGCGAACTCATGATACAAGTATGTTGATGTTCTTATTGAAATGTTAGTGTAATGATATTTATATTCAATTGATGCTATTGAATCAATTGTATTATATTTTTGTATGTTACCTCCCCTCTGAGCTTTATAGCTTATCACGATTGATTTATGTCCGTGTAGGTTTGACTGAAGATCGCACAAGGACTTAATTCTGCATCAGTTGACCAACAAGAGTCGATATAGGCTTTTAGATTTAGCTTATTTTGTGGATAATTCCTTTTTGTCTAGTCTTATATTTTGTCATGATTTAATAGGGGAAATTATAATATGGAGGACTGTAAAATTTACTTAAACTACCTTGCTTGCATGTCCTTCCAGGTTGTGGTGGCCAATGCATGATTGCCTTATTATAACTATTTTGCATGACCTTCCAGGTTAATTATTGGGATATGCATGCACTATATATGTATATGATGATGTGTTGATGAATGATTTGTGAGTTATGGTTACTGAAGGCATGATGTATGCTTTTGGATGAAAGTTGGTATTTAGGGTGTTATAGTTAGTGGTATTAGAGCGCCTAGGTTTAGCCTTTTCAGGGCTATAGAGGTATAGGAATCTTAGGTTTGATATCGTGTCTTGTTGGCCTAATGCAGTAAGTCCTTGTTTTCATACATATTGAAGATGGATAATTCTAGAGATGCTATCGAAGAATCGGCAGAAAGTAATTTACCAGCTACAACGGGTTCCTCAGATTTGAGATCTTTATTGTCAAATCAGAATGAGATCCCCGCTGTTATTCTTGGGGAGGCATTACTAAAAATTTCTCAGGATATGGCACAAATTCTGCAAAGGATGACGGCACCTAAGGCCCCATCTATGAGGTTAGAAAGTATGATGGGGAAGAATTTTCAGGTACCACCTTGGAGAAATTCGAAGAATTTGAATTCTGGCTAGAAAAGCTGGAGAGGATTCTAGATGATATTCAATGCCCTGCTTATTATAAGGTATCGTGTGTTGTATCCTTACTTCAAGGACTAGCATACAACTGGGGGAAGCTAATACTCGGACAGCATCAACTACCATATCCTCTTACTTGAGGATTCTTTGAAACTGAATTCAAAAAAGATATGTTACCGAGGCCTATAAAGAGGAAAAGCTAAGACAATTTCTAACATTGAAGCAAAAGGTTATGTCTATAGCAGAGTTTAAGAAAGAATTCAGCCAATTCTGCAAATATGTTCCTAAAGAGATGTTAACTGATGCCTTCAAGAGTAAACAATTCGAGGATGGGCTGAATCACCAGATCAAGGAGAGACTGATAGGGGTTATATCTCTTCAAAATGTGAATTTTCAGCAGCTAGTGATGGCTGCTATGAAGGTGGATAAGCATGAATCAGCTAAGAGAGAGAGAGAGCGAAAAGGGAGTAGGGCTAAGGGTGGATGGTCCACGGGGAAAAGGTTTAAAGGAGCATAGGCCCAACAAGTAGGAGGAATGTATCACTCTTCTAGCAAGGTGAAGGGGCAAGGATTTACTGCAGCATCCAAGTCAAGTTAGCATACCTCTTCAAAGCAAAAAAGGGGTCAGCCACCTGAGTGCCCTCATTGTTCCAAGAGACATTGGGCTCCATGTAGGAAAGAATCAGGAGCGTGCTATAATTGTGGTGCTACTGACCACTACATTGCTAATTGCCCCTCCAAGCGAGCACAAGACTTTACACAACAAGGTAGCAAAGAGCTTCAAATATGTTCTCGACTGCAAGAACTGGAACCAGAGGCAAGAGGCGAGGTGGTTTTGGTTGCCATGGATCTCAGTCTCATAATGTATTCGAGTCAGTAGATAAACCGGCTGCACCATCTTTCTCTAGGCAGGCTTATGCCATGATGGCGTGTAACACCCCAATTCCTTTACCATGGATAATCATCAATCATCATCAATCATACCTAATCAAGATCAGGCATAAATACTAATAGTACTAATAATAACACAGGCCCTGATTACATGCCATAAATAAATAAACTTATGACAAACAATCATAACATAGAAGGGCCTTCAAGCATCCTGAAAACCTCAAGGCAACCGCATCTTGCCCGATCCTCTGAAGTTCTCTTGAAACCTACACGGATAAACAAACTCATGCCAAGCTATAAAGCTTAGTGGGGAACAAAATCTATGGACAAACTCTTACAATATTCTTCATCAAACCAAATACAATTATCATAATAACATAAAATAACATATGAGGTTACATTATTTATCATGCCATACTGGGCATCCCGAGGAGCTTTCAACCTTAACCATTGATGCCATCATTGCTAAAATCAAAAGCATTATATAATCTTATCTTATCCCATAAACTTGCTCATTAAAGATCATTTTTAATACTCTCTTATTACTTAGAACAATTCATGCACCTTATAATTCTTCTATTCCAGAATACTGATATTATCATTATATTCTTATAACATTCAACTCAATACCATTAACCAATTTGGTTACCTAACATGTGCATTTATTGTTTATTCATATCTAAAAGAAAGTGCTCGTGTTATATAACATTGTAATAGATATTGCTAGGCATGCTTTCATTACATATATTACAAACTTATTATTTTGTTCGGGTTTTCTGCACATATCTTCCTTAATGCTATGTTATCATTACACTTTAAACATCATACAGATTCATATCATATCATGCTTTACACTTTGATTTATGTTAGAATTATACATAAACACATACATACATAAATGTTCATATACATACTCACGAATTTGCATGCCATTCCAAGGAATAGGTATCACACCTCATTATTAACTGACGAGGTCTTCATACTACATGCAAACATTTTCTAATTTTCCCCTACATGAATATTATTATGCATGTCATAGTTAATGTAACGTTTAATTCAATATTGTAAGCTTGTGGCCTAACTATTTACCATGGAACCGACTCACACTGGTACTCACATGGTGACCTTCTCATAGTTGATGTAAGAAATCACAATCAAGTACTACATAACATGGCATTTCATTTCATAAAAGTAGTTTATAGCTAACTGAAATTTAGAATAAAGCAATAGAAAACATCACTATCATGATTCCAATACATATAAGTGAGGCGCTCGATGCATACATTACTTTATTTCTTGCATCATTTACATCTTTAATAGCCTACCTAAGCACTAGTTTGAAGGGTGGATAACGGGAGTAATGGATACCCGAAGGTATCAAACTATAGATATCCAAAGATATCAAACAATGGACCCAAACAGGGTCAAGCAATGGTTCCAGCAAGGAACAAACTATGGACCCAACGGGATCAAATGATGGTTCCATTAAGGAACAAGACCCAAACGGGGTCAACTATGGCAGCTGTGACTGTATCCCTCTAGGCATGCCTATCTAATCCACAACTGAACTAAGACCCGCAGGCTTATCCCATTATAATCATCTTTAAGTCATCATATTCTTTGTTACTTAATATTTTTTTTGGCTTTAAGCCATAATTCATAAAGAATGCATATCATTCTTATCATGCATCATTGTTGAGCTTTAGGCTATATTACATATAGATGTTACCATGAAATCATATGCTTGCATCAATTTTCTTTCATTCATATCATAATAGTTACATGTTTATGCAACAATAACAACACATCAGCTTTCATGAGTAGCATTGCGCGTACCCACATGCACTCATACATATGTGTGAAGTTTAAACATGGCAATACATAATTTTATTGCTCATACTTGCTCACATAGTAAATCAAGCTACTCATCGTAGCATGCTCGAATCGATTTTACCACATACACTTACATAACTCATGAATAGTTCTCGATGACGTACCTTGTTACTGCTTGCCATGGGTAGTTTCTGTAAGGCCCCTAACATGACCCTAATTTAATTTGCATATTTTTTTGAATGGGATTTTTATTTGATTAAGATTTATTTATATGTGAATTTCGTATAAGCATGAGTTAAGGGGGTAAATTATCATGTTGATATGTTAATTGCATAAAAATAAAATTCAATAGTATGGTTTAATATTAATTGAGGGTGTAATTGAAGTAAAAAGTATTATTTTGGGGTAAATTTGTAATTTAAAAAATTTAGGGGTCAAATGTGGATAAAAGCATAAATTGAGAGTTTAATTTAAAAGAAAGATTTAATGGATAGGCCAATGTATGAAAAAGAAGAAATGTGGGGTCAAATGTATAACATGCAAATTTTAGCTAGGTGAAAGTGTGTCATGCAAAAAGGTTAAGGGACCAAAAGAGATCTTTACCTTGGCACTATATAAGTCAAGGTAAATGAGAGAGAGAGGCTGGATTTTTTTTTTAGATGAAAACTTAGAAAACTTCTTCCTCTCTCATCACTCTAATTTCCTTAAGAAATCTTAAAGAAAATCCTTGCATGTATGAGATTTAATCAACGTTTGGTCATCAAAATTAAGGTAATTGGTTTAGTAAATGTCATCTTCTTCTCCTCCTTCTTTTACATTCAGTTGGGATAGTTGTTGTTGAGTGCTAGAAGTTTAAAATTGATAATGATGATGCTTGTGAAGGAGAAGAGGAAAGTGGAAGGAGAAAAGGGAAAGAAGTGGCAAAGGACTAGGTCAAGGAGAGATAAACGGCCAAAGTATGGGAATTTTAGTGTAATTTGAGTTAGAGACCTCAAAATGAATCAATTCAAAATTCTATAGTTAAATCAGATATAAACCTACAGAATTGTAGAAGGGACCAGGCCTTGATTCTGCCTCTAACCATTTTCTATTATTTAATGAAAAATCATGTGAACTGTAAAAATAGGCTCTAGAATAGCTTGTGATTAAATGGTGATAACTTTGTGTACAATGATCAGAATTATGTAAAGTTAATTTCTATACAAAATAGACTCCTAAGGTCACATTTTATATGAAGGAATTGTGACCTAAAAATGTATACAAGCATGTCAAATATTGACTTGAAATTCATAGGGATTGAATGTACTGTTAGGGAACAGATCTTAGTAATTTGGCCCTAACTTTTGGTAGAGATGTTAAAATACTACAAAGTAAAATTTTGGTTAAAATAGAGGCATTAAAGTGTAACTTTGATGAAGAAATTTTGGTCTAAATCCCTCTTAATTTTATGTTATGAATTTTTCTAAGTGACAGCACACACTGTTTTGGTTTTATGAATAGTCTATGGTATTTTTCAAATATATCAAGATATAGGTCCGATATTAAGGTCAATTTTGATGCTCTGGAAACTAGACACATAGGGGAATAAGATTTTAGAAGATTATTTAGCCTAAAAATGACATCTTCAATTTCATTTGTGGCTCACAAGTTGAGTCCAGAATGCTGCCCTGTGCAGATATTTACTATACTTTATCTTATGACTTTTAATTAATTGAGTTAAATAGGTGTTTATGTGATTTCAAAATGAATTGGATAGGGCATGTAATATGACTAGCAATAAAGGATCATATGTATACATATACATTCATATGTGTACATAAGTTAAGATTGGTGATGAAAATATCTAACATATATATGTAATTAGATTTGTACACGAGTGTCATATGCAAAATTTATGTATACATATGTAATCCTATGATGAGAAAGTATATATTTTAAAATGTACCTGTGCTATGAAATAGGGAATATAATAGTATGACCATGTCATATGTATATGCCCATATGGAAACATGTCGATACATGTATAGCATATGATTTGAATAATGATAAAGGTATACATATTGATAAACATGCTTATAAGAATAAGCTTACTATATACGAATGTACCTACAGGTATGTACATTTATGATTATGTATATGAGTGTATGAGCATGTAATTGCCCTATGAGATAGAAAATATTTAGCATGACTATGAACATGTGAGATGCTTAATGAGAACATGTTTAAGTATATGTTGTGATGATTATATGTCATGCCTATATGCCGTTATGCAAATTTTATAGTCACAAGGATAGTATGAGCTAGATGTATAACTTGTTATATGGAATGTGCATATATTTATCTATGCACTAGAGAACTTATAGTTTTACAAGACTATGTACATGTGCAAATGGTATACTATGAATATAGTCTCGATGTGTGAATTGAACATGAACATAGTACTGCCTGCAATAGAGTTCAGATATGGATAGATAGGCGCCTATAGGGAAAATTACAGCTTCCATAGTTTGGCCCAATCGGGTCTAATGTATGTTTGATTCCGTTTGGATCATGAACAGCCCCATTTGGATTGTTAAGCGACCCCGTTTGGGTCTGCTTGACCGGTCTAAAGTATAATTTGGCCTCGTTTGGGTCTATAGATCCGATATTTTCAGATATCCCCCATTTTGATACCGAAGTGTATCGATAGTTCCCGTTATCCACTGATAGAACTAAGGCAGGCTAAACTTTATTTATAGTAAAGATTATAATTAATCAGTTAAAGTTTATCTTACTAAAAATCGTTACTGTGGATCATATTGTTGGTCTGTCCATAGAAATTGTGCTTTATTTGAATATGTTCACTTGGGAAATTGCCATCTATATGAATTATGAAAATGGGAATATTTGTTACTCTCTTGGGTGTAATGTTTATATATATGATGATATGCTTTAAGCTTTAAAGTATTGTTATTATTGACATGTTATGTTGTATATGTTATATATATATATATTGTATGTGTATTTTGATGACGGCTGTGAGTGGTCATCCATCTTTAGATTTTTCCCACTAAGCTTTATAGCTTAGCACGGGTTATTTATCCGTATAGGTTCAGTTATCAAGACTTTTGTTAAGGGACGATCTTTGCATCAGGAAGGGCCAACTACCGACTGTTAAATCTTGATGTAGGATGTTTTTGTATTACTATTATCATAAGTTTTGTATTATAGCAAGTTATCTTATAAAAATGTATCTAACATATGTTAAGTGTTGTAACTCACTAATAGTAAAGCTAAGAAAGAGTATGTGTGCATGTGATACATAAAGTAGTTTTATATAGTACAGTATGCATGATACTAAGTATGAAATGAAAAATAGGAATAGACTTGTAGCACGCACATAGGTATATGAAACAGTATGACATGATTAATGATAATATGATGGTTAAGCGAACATTTTGTATAAGCATGATTAATATGATTTAATTTATGAGAATAATAGGGTAACTGTATAGGGGGTGCTACAGTTTCCCTATTCTCATAATTAATCACATGATAACATAATCATATATTGCAGCACTCAAGCATTCATGATACATATGATAGAATAACTATGTTCTCATATAGCTTAAGGTCAACACTTATTCATCTTTAGCCCCTTTAGCTCACTTTTATAGTCTATTATATCATAGGCAGTAGATTATCTACCATAACATTATCACATATATCATGATCATCTTATTTGTACTTTCTAGTTTATAACATTATTTTCTTAGGTGAGTTGTATAAGATTATCTCATCTTAAACAATAGAATAGTACTTGAAGACTTGCAACTTTCATTTTACATCATAGGGTATGAATAGCAGACAAGTATGATCCTTTACATCAAGGTTCACCATCAATTCCCATGAAGACTTGAAGTATAATCAAGCTTCTATAGTTTTTAATATCCCTTAAAACATTCCTTCTCTTTTAAACTTAAGCATATTACATACCTTATACCTGTATGTAAAATACATTAATTACCATATACGTTTAAAGTTATTAGGTTACTTATAACATGGCAACTATATTATTCTCATTGTAAGGTTAAATCATAATATTCTCATGTCGCTGCAAAGGATTACCAAAATAGTATCTAGGTAGAACCAATTGCTTTGGCCTAGTACATACTTTATACCATGCTATAAAGGACATATCAAATAGCGTAAACTCGTGTGATTATTGTATTTCTTCTCACTCTTCTTAGTTTCTGGCTATTAGGCACTAAAACATATTTTAAAAACCTAATTATTTTAGCATTATTACCTATAAGTATTTTAGAAACCTAATTATTCTTGCTCTCGCAAGGATCTTATGGACCACATAATATTGTGTTTAATATCTAATTACATGGCTTAAATCTTGGGGTGAGAATATACTCAAATGAATGAAAGAGTATAGATAAAGCATGGTTGGTCAAGCATTTCATATAGAGAAAGGAGGGTTGGCCATGTATTTGTTAGAGAGTATGCCCTAGAGCCCATGTAATAGGGATGTTTTTCATATGTATGAATTTATATTCTTAATAAAATGCATCATTCATTTATTAATGTTATGTTTAAATACATTAGTTTGTAAATCTTAAATTAATAAATGAAGTCCTAGATATTATAAATACAGTGCAAAGGCAATCATGAAAGTGTTCATGATATGAGATGTCTATTGCATGCAAATGTGTTAATATCTAAATATCCCTAGTCATAGAATTAACAAGATAAGGATATTGTTAATTCAGACAGACTAGTACATGTTATGCTTCTTGAATGGTTCAAGTAGTGGTTCTCATAACTGTGATTATGGAAGATAATCAAAGCTAACATGTGGATGCTTGTTAGAAGAACAAGTTCATTGGAGACCTGCATAGTGAATCCTCACATGGATATTAAATCTATGTCAGTGAGGAATCTCTTTATAGCGGTTGTGCAAGTATCCTTAGACTTGAGATCACCAAAATTATCTTAAGTAGCAAGTGGTATACTTTGACTCCATAACTGATTATTTCCAACTGGGAGTGAACATAGTTAGGAGATTGGGTATATCATGACCTACTTGAAGATAGTTAAGTGATTGAAAAAGGATTCACCATCCCAGATTTAATAAGGGAAGTTATCTCGCATGATTCTATAATTGCCTTGTTCAGAGAATCTCTGGCCAGAGTAATATGCCAAGATGGATAGAGATCCATGAAGGGCATTTTGGGAACAATGGTTAAATTAATAAAACATACATAATTGTTTATATGAGTTGACAGAAATCCATACTCAGAATCTAATTGAGATAAGAGTGGTGAAAGGAGTAATTGCACGGTAACTATTTCTATGGAAGGGTATAGTCAAACCACTTGACTTTCCTGACATTTGGGTAGTCATGATGCCTAGCTAGAGGCCAATCATGACTTGTATAATGATGTATCAAGAATATCAATAGGGATTGATAAAATGATTTAAAGGAGTTTAAGTCATGTGAGTTTTGAATAGAATTCACAATTACATATTATACTGCCAACATGGACAGGAACCCAATAGGTCACACACATATAAAGAAAAGTATAAAATGGTAAAATGACAAGGATAATAATATTTGATATTATTATGAGGGTAGAGAAATGAATAAGATAATAATTAATTAAAGAGTTTAATTAATTATGATCAAGTAAAATTGTTCGCGGAACTTTTGAGAAATATTCTGTAAAATTGGACCTAATTGAAATAATGTATTTCATGATTAATTATTATTGACCTATAAGTGTTATAGGACTACTATGAGGTTTATATGACTGATATAATAATTAATAGGTTCATTAGAGGAATTATAAAAAGGGCCAGAGGAATGAAGCTGGTGTGGAAGCCCTCCAGAAGAGGGCCACACGCCAAATCCATACAGAAGGCCTTAATTTCCAATTTCTTGGACCAAATTAATTTATATATGTTACATAAGTGTTATGGAACCTACATATTTAATTTGGTTGGATTTGGAATCCATTTGGGTAGTTAAATCCGATTAGTTGCACAAAGGGCTTAGTTTATGGGTTTTGTGCATAGTCTTTTATGAAAAGGTTTAACTAGGATTTAATTAAGCCCAAATGATTATAATTAATTCCAGAGGCCCAATTAATAATTCTCCAACAATTTTAAAGAGCCCAATCTCATTAGAAGTTGGAATTTTAACCTAACTATAAAAGTCCAACTAATGAGGAATTAGGGTTAAGTGATTAAACACATAAGAAAGTCTTTTCTTCTAATTTTCTCTCTCCCTTTTGTGCCACTTCCCTTGCTATATCTTGGAAATTTTGGCCACTCTTTGTTCTACACTAATTTTTTGGTTCAATTTATCAATCTCTAGTGTGGATTACTCATTGGAGGTGTTCGATTTTGGACACTGTGGTTTGCGACAACCCGATGCGAAGGAAAATCAACCGTACAACAAAAATCAAAGGTGATTTTTCTTATTCTTATTAATATGAATATTGTACATTCATGGAAAGATCAGTAATATTGGTTTAAAAATTTTAATTTCCACTTATGTAAGAGATGTATGTAACCGATAAATCCAACAGTATTTTCGGAGATAAAAGCATAATTGGTCGTGTGCAAGGGAAAGATAGACATCACGTGGCCGTGGGTGAGAAGAAAGAAAGCATCACATGGCCACAGGTTTCCAAAGAGAAAACACACATGTGGTCATGTGTCTCCAAGATAAAAACACACACACAGCCACACACATTAAGGAGAAACAAGGTGAGTGGCTGTGTGTTTCCAAAGAGAAACACATGCGTGGCCGTGTGTGAGAAGAAGAACATCATCACGTGGCCATGCATCCTCAAAGGCAAATCAATGCGTGGTTGTGTGCTCCCAAGAGAAAACACATGTGTGACCACACATGAACAAGAAGAAAATGGTGAGTGGCCACGCGTCGGAAGAAAAGAAGGAAAACTCAGAATCCCGATTATGCAGACATAAAATTAAACCCTAAATCTCACCTCCCTACATACTTATATTATCATTTAAGTTACTAATCATGTTGTAATCATCAACACCTATTATATTTAGCCTTAATCTCTCAAAGAAAACACATGCAACATGAAATGGGAAATGTATACAGTAACTTTTCTAAATAAATCCCGTACCTCAAAATCAAGCTTCACCTCCTTTACCCATGATTCCTTTCTTCTTTTTCACTTGATTTACATGCTTCTCTCTCATTTCCTTTCACATGATGATAACAAGATCTTGTAATCTCTCATCACCAAAGAAATCACAAATTAAAAGAAAAGAAAAAAGGTATCTTAAAGGAAAAATATTACCTTTCATGTTAACTCCCAAACCTTATCATCCATCTCTAAACCATGACCATAGAAAGAGAGAGAGAGAGATAGAGAGATCCTTCAAATGCCGATCTCCATCTCCCTCAAAACCCTAGTTTATAGTGGGATAAATATCTTACCAAGGGAAATTCCCACTATACCCTTATACATAATTAAACCCCTATTATTTTAATTTCTTTCAACTAAACCCTAAGACTTTCTAATTCACTTCAATTATATCCTTGTCTTTAGTTATAATTTAACTTAACTCATATACTTACATGCTGAAATTACCAAAATACCCCTCTTGAGACTTAACCTCGATAATTGCAAGGTAATCCAAATTTTGCCTTAATTAACGATAGTCCTTATTAATTAACAATAATGCATTTAGGGTCATGATTGGGTCCTTACAAGGCATGAGAAGATCAAGATGCTCTAGAAGTCATAGCTGGTATTTTCTCACTTTATGATTCTGATATTCACGCACTTATTGATCCTAGATCCACTCATTCATATGTTTCCATTGAGAGTATGAGTAGGGGTGTGTCTAAGGTACATCAACTGGAATATGATATATGTGTAACTAGCCCATTAGGGCATAGTGTGTGTGTGAATAAAATGTTCCCTGACTATCCCATCTTGATACAAAGAAGAGAATTTTAGCTGATCTTATCGAGCTACCTTTTCGAGAATTTGAGGTTATCTTGGGCATTGACTGGTTGTCTACGCACCGTACATTGGTGAATTACAGGATTAAAATCGTAACTCTTAGTGATAAAGATGGCAATAAGGTAATAGTTACAGGTATTCTGACACAACCTTTGACAAATGTAATATCTGCCATTCAAGCCAGACGATTGATAAGGAAGGGGTGTGAAGCATTTTTTGTCCTAGTTTTGGATTCGAAGAGGGATAAGGTTAACCTCCAAAACATACCAATAGTCAATGAATTTTCATATGTGTTCCCTAAAGATTTACCTGGTCTTCCCCTTGATAGAGAGGTGGAATCATTTATTGAGATTTTACCTGGAACAGCACTCAGCTCCAGAGCCCCCTACAGAATGGCTCCAAAGGAATTGAAATAGTTAAAGATACAGTTGTAAGAACTGTTTGATATTTATCAGGCCTAGTGTATCTCCATGGGATTCATCAGTTCTTTTTGTTAAGAAAAAGGATGGTTCTATGAGGATGTGTATCGATTATCGGTAGTTAAATAAAGTGATAATGAAAAATAAATATCCATTACCTCGAATTGAGGATTTATTAAATCAGTTGAAAAGGGCAGGAGTATTTTCAAGGATTGGCTTGAGATCGGGGTATTACCAACTCCGAGTTAGGGATGTGGATGTTTCAAAGACGGCATTTAGAACCAGATATGGACATTATGAGTTTCCAGTAATGCCATTTGGGTTAACGAATGCCCCATCCGCATTTATGGATTTAATGAACAAGGTGTTTAGACCATATTTGGACCAGTTCATGGTGATTTTTATTGATGATATATTGCTCTATTCTAAGAATGAAGAAGAGCATGCTTAGTATTTGAGAATTGTGCTACAGACCTTAAGGGAGAATCGATTGTTTGCAAAATTAAGCAAGTGTGAGTTTTGGATAACAGAGATTTCTTTCCTTGGCCACATGGTATCTTCGGAAGGTATTAGAGTTGACCCAACAAAAATTGAGGTTATTGTCAATTGGAGATCGCCTCAAAGTGTACCTAAAGTAAGGAGTTTCTTGGGTTTGGCTGGCTACTACCGTTGTTTTGTAAAGAGGTTTTCAGTGATGGCATCTCCACTTACTAAGATATTAAGGAAGAATGTTAAATTTGAATGGAATGCCCAATGTGAGACTAGTTTTAATCAGATAAAGAGCATGCGAACAAGAGCTCCGATCTTGACACAACCGGTGTCTGGAAAGGAGTATGCTATGTACAGTGACGCCTCTAGAGTTGGGTTGGGTTGGGTTGTGTTTTAATGCAAGAGGGTAAGGTGGTAGCTTATATGTCTCGACAACTTAAACCGCATGAACAGAATTATCTAACACATGATTTGGAATTGGCAACAATAGTTTTCACCTTAAAGATTTGGGGACACTACCTATACGGCGAAAGATGTAGGATATACACAGACCATAAAAGTCTTAAGTATCTACTTACTAAAAAGGAACTCAACTTGAGACAGGAGAGATGGCTCAAACTATTTAAGGACTATGATTGTATAGTGGACTATCATCCGGGTAAGGCTAATGTGGTAGCAGATGCCTTGAGCAGAAGAATTATGGCATCAATGGTTTTACAATGGGGTAGATGGAGGTTTACTTCAGATGGTGCTCTAGTTGCCCAATTAAGAGCTAAGCCATATGTAAGGACAGCAGTGATCAATGCATAGAAAAATGATGAAAAGTTACAACAAGTTATAAGATCTATGCATGATGGGAGACAATCCAGGTACTCAATCAAAGAAAATGGAAGTTTATACTTCAAAGATAGACTATGTGTTCCAAAAGATAGAGAATTAAAAAGAACCTTATTGCATGAAGCTCACAACATAGTATTTACTATGCATCCTGGGGTAATAAGATGTATCAGGATCTTAAACGATGTTATTGGTGGTCGGGTATGAAGAAGGACGTGGTGGATTATGTCTCTAAGTGTTTAACTTGTCAGCAAGTGAAAGTTGAACATCAACTTCCTTCTGGATTATTGAATCCCATTCCAATTCCTCAGTGGAAGTGGGAAGATATCACTATGGATTTTGTCACCGGACTACCCTCTACCCAAAGAAAGCATAATGCAGTGTGGGTAATTATTGATAAGTTAACCAAGTTGGCTCATTTCTTGCCAGTCAGAATGGATTATTCCATGGACAAGTTGGCCAAATTGTATAAAAATAAGGTCATTCGACTTTATGATATTCTGATATCTATAATATCGGATTGAGATCCTAGATTTACATCTAGATTCTGGCAGAGTTTACAGAAGTCTTTGGGAACATGATTAAAATTAGGTATGGCTTTTCATCCCCAGACAAATGGACAATCAGAAAGGGTTATACAAGTCTTGGAAGATATGCTAAGGGTTTGTGTTTTGAATTTTTTCAGCAGTTGGGACAAATACCTAGCCTTGATGGAGTTTCCCTATAATAATTGTTACCAGACTAGTCTGGGTATGGCTCCGTATAAAGCCTTGTATGGTCAAAGTTATAGGACCCCAGTATGTTGGACTGAGTTACATGAATGCAAGATAATTGGGCAAGATCTAGTTAGAGACACTAAATAAAAAGTTCAAGTTATTAAGCAGAGAATAAAAGAAGCGAGCGATAGGCAAAGATCTTATACAGATTTGAAAAGAAAAGATGCCAAGTATCAAGTTGGGGATAAGGTATTTCGGAAAGTTTTGCCCTGGAGAAAGGTTTTGAGGTTTGGAAAGAAAGGAAAATTGAGTCCAAGATTCATTGGTCGATATGAAGTTCTGCAAAGGGTTGGACCAGTGGCATACAGATTAGCACTTCCTATGGAATTATCCAAGCTGCATGATGTATTTCATGTTTTCATGCTTTTAAGGTACCGTTCAGATGAATCCCGTGTATTGTAAGTGCAAGACATTCAAGTTCAGAAAGATCTTATCTACGATGAGGAGCCTAAAGAGATTCTGGCTAGGGAAATCAGGCAGTTAAGGAATAAGCAGGTCCCTCTTATCAAGGTACTTTGGCAACATTATAACCTTCATAAAGTAACTTAGGAACCAGATGCAGTGATGAGAGCCCAGTACCCTCAGTTGTTTAAATCAGGTATGAATTTCGAGGACGAAATTCTTTTAAGAGGGGAAGAATTGTGAGGGCCTAATCTTGACCCTAGCAGGGAATATGCTTAATCGTATAATGCTATATGTACAATTAAATTTTTTTATGGTTATAGCCACTCTGGGATAAAGCTTCTTGAAGGGCAATATGATAATTTTACTCAAATTCATGAAAAATGAGTTACTTGAATGATAAAAGAGATGTTGGTGTAAGATTTATGATTTAAGTTTCATTTGGGGTTAAATCGTAAATTAAGAGTTGGAGGGCTTATTTTAAGGGAAAGAAATGGAGAATAGGGTTAAAAGGGTAATTGATGGTCTCCCCTATATGATTCCAGTGAGGATATCACTATCTATCAAAAAGGAAAGACCATTTCTCTCTCTTTTACATTTTCTCTTTCTCTCTTTTACTAGGCTTGGAACTAGGGTTTGGTAAGAGGAATTTCTCCCTTATATCTTTACTATTAATGCAAGATTTTATGAAAGCAAGAAGGAAGGCTTAGTATCTTTATGTGGTTTGTTATAAGTGAGTCAAACAAAAATAAGGGCAAGGGGATTTTGAAGGAGTAAGAAAGTCACTGTGCAGGTGTGGGAGTATCGTGGTTTTTTTTGTTGTCTTTAGATGTTCTATATAAATTAGGGTTTTATTATCTAAGTTCTTTGGTTCTCTAGAGGAAGTTTAAGATGATTAATGAAAGGTATTTAGTTTAAGATGAGTTTTTGTAAGATGTTTTGGCTTATGAAATCATTATGTTCTTATTGAAATGATATAGATCTTTGAACCCTAGCAATGCACGACCAAGCAAGCCTTCAAGGCTTGCAATGCATGGCCACTAAAGGAATTGCCTTAAGAAATGCATGGCCACTCAAGCTTGAAAGCTTGTGAGTTGCACGGCCACTAAAGGAATTGCCTTGAGAAATGCATGGTCACTCAAGCTTGAAAGCTTGTGAGATGCACGACCACTCAAGGAAATGCCTTGAGAAATGTGTGGCCACTCAAGCATGAAAGCTTGTGAGATGCACGGCCACTCAAGGACTTGCCTTAAGAAATGTGTGGCCACTCAAGCTTGAACGCTTATTAGATGCACGGCCACTCAAGGACTTGCCTTGAGAAATGCATGGCCACTCAAGCTTGAAAGCTTGTGAGATGCACAACCACTCAAGGTTCATGCACGGCCAATTAGTAATCCACTGCCCTTCATTCCTCTATTTTGCACATTTATTTGAATCATCTCACAAATCACTTCCACATTAATTTTGACTAAGTCAATACTCTTTATAAAGATAATTAACCCTTTTAATCACAACTTACTATGGTATGCGACCGTAATGATGGTAATGTCATGATTTCATAAAATTACTATAAAGATATGCATGTTATGTAAAGTATGATGATAATTGTTGATAAAAGAGATTGAATATGCGGTATATGAGTTATAAGCCTTGGTAACTAATATTGATGCCATCATATGTGTATGAAATGTGAATGCATATATGAATTATGGCTAGAGCAAATATTGCAACGTGTAAGAAGGAACTTAATGAATCAAATATTCTTTTGTTAAAGTGGTTAAGCCTATGGGTCTTAGTTCAATTACGGATTAGATAGGCATGCCTAAAGGGATATAGTTGCAGCTGCCATAGTTGACCCTGTTTGGGTCCATTATTTGTTCCTTTGATGGAACTATAGTTCGACCCCCCTTGGGTCTATTGTTTGATATCCTCTAGATATCCATTGTCTGATACCTTCGGATATCCATTGTCCCGTTATCCACCCATTTTGAACTAGCACTTAGGCAGGCTATTAAGTTAAAGTGAATTGTTAGAAAGAAGGAAATGCATGTATCAATTTCTTCATCTATATAATGTAAGCATGGGAATGATTGATTAACATGTTTTATCACCATTTCTTTTGGCTATATTGTCAGTTGAGGCGAACTTATGATAAAAGTATATTGATGTTCTTATTGAAATATTAGTGTAACGATATTTATATTCGATTGATGCTATTAAATCGATTGTATTATATTTTTGTATGTTACCTCCCCGCTAAGATTTATATCTTAGCACGGTTGCTTTACATCCATGTAGGTTTGACTGAAGGTCGCACAAGGACTTAATTCTACATCAGTTGGCCAACAAAAGTCGATCCAGGCTTTTAGATGTAGAATATTTTATGGATATTTCTTTTTTGTCTAGTTTTATATTTTGCCATAATTCAATGGGGGAAATTGTAATATGGAGGACTATAAAATTTACTTAAACTACCTTGCTTGCATGTCCTTCCAGGTTATGGTGGCCAATGCATGATTGCCTTATTATAACTATTTTGCATGACCTTCCAGGTTAATTATTGGGATATGCATGCATCATATATGTATATGATGATGTGTTGATTTGGTGTTAGTTATGGTTGTTGAAGGCATAATGTATGCTTTTGGATGAAAGTTGGTATTTAGGGCGTTACAAGTCCTCAACCTTAACCATAAATGCCATCTTTACTAAAACCGAAAGCATTGCATAAACTTATATTATCCTTGAAGCTTGTTAATTCACGATCATCATTAGCCCTCTTTTATTTACTAGAAAAGTCCATACATCTTATAATTCTTATATTCAAGAATACAGAAATCATCATTATATTCATACAACCTTTAACTTAATGCCAATAACCAAATTTGTTACCTAAGATGTGCATTTAACATTTATTCATAGCGAAAGGAAGTGGTCATGTTATAGAACGTTTCCAAGAGATATTGTTAGGCATGATTACATTACATATATTACAAAATTATCATTTTTGTTTAGGTTTATACACGTCTTCCTTAATGCTATCCTATCATTGCACTTTAAACATCATACAACATCATATTATATCATGCTTTACACTTTGGTTTATATTAGAACTATACATATACATATACATATACATATACATATACATATACATATATAAATGTTCATATACATACTCACGGATTTGCAAGGCATTCCAAAGGATAGGTATTACACCTCATGATTAATTGACAAGGTCTCCCTATCACATGCAAACATTTTATAATTTTCTCCATACATGAAGATTATTATACATGTCGTAGTTCATATAACTTTTAATTCAATATTGGAAGCTTGTGGCCCATGTAGCCCATATTTTCACCATGGAACCCATTGGTGGAACCAACTCACACCGGCACTCAAACGGGAACCTTCCTCATAGTTAATGTAAGACATCACAATCAAGTAGTACATAACATGGCATTTCATTTCATAGAAATAGTTTATATCTAACTAGAATTTAATATAAGTGATGCAATTGATAATACGTTACTTTATTTCTTGCACAATTTACATCTTTAATAACCTACCTAAGTACTAGTTTGAAGGGTGGATAACGGGAGCAATGGATACCCAAAGGTATCAAACTATAGATATCTGAAGATATCAAACTATGGACCCAAATGGGGTCAAGCAATGGCTCCAGCAAAGAACAAACTATGGACCCAAACGGGGTCAAACAATGATTCCATTAAGGAACAAGACCCAAATAGGGTCGACTATGGCAGTTGCAATTGTATCCCTATAGGCATGCCTATCTAATCCATAACTGAACAAAGACCCGCAGGCTTAACTTTTTAGAACATCTTTGATTTAACATATTCTTTTTTAATTAGCCCATCATTTGGCTTAAAGCCACTTTTCATAAAAGAATGCATATCATTCTTATCATACATTAATGTTGAGCTTTAGGCTCCATTACACATGGACACTATCATATGATCGTATGGTTGCATCAATTTTCTTTCGTTCATATCATAATAGTTACGTATTTATGCAAACAATAACAATATGTCATCTTTCATAATTAGCATTGTGCGTATCCACATACACTCATACATATATATGCAGCTTAAACATAGCAATACATGTTTTTATTACTCATACTTGTTCACACATTAAGTCAAGCTACTCATCATAACATGCTCAAATCAATTATACCATATAAAACTTACATAACTCATGAATAGTTCTCAATGATGTACCTTGTTACTGCTTGCTATGCGTAGTTTCCCTATTCTCATAATTAATTACATTACAACATAATCATATATAGCAGCACTCAAGCATTCATGATCCATATAATAGAATAAATAGGTTCTCTTATAGCTTAAGATCAACACTTATTCATCTTTAGCCCCTGTAGCTCACTTTTATAGTCTATTAGATCATAGGAAATAAAA
>JBBPFJ010000468.1:0-99560 GCA_037975025.1 Excoecaria agallocha
TATGTGTGTTTTTTACGTACAATCATGGAATGACTGTTGTACTGTATTTGACTGATTTTGCGGAGTTTATATATTATGGAGGTTGGGTTGGATGCTTGTGATTATTTGGGAGTGTTTTTGTAGCTTTTGCTATAAGGTAGAATTTGGGTTTCAGCCGTTATGCTGCCCAAATTTCTATAGATTAATTAATAAGATATTTTAGAATGTGGAATCCGCGAATTTATGGTTAAGAATATGGATGTTATAAAGATGGATAATTTATGGACTACTGTAGTGTATCATGATATCAGTACTTGAATCAATATCCGGTTATCGGGTGTTGCAAGTACAACTGTACATTTGTCATTAACTTTTAGAATTTTTATATTGTATTTATTGCAGTAATTTCGCTTCTTTACATAAATTGCATTTAATTTAGCAAATACTATTAATTAAGGGTCTGTTTGAAATAAAATAATTAGAATTATAGAGTTTATTTATAAATAAGTTTCACATGGAATTCAGTTGTAAATGAATTCCTATGTTTGGAATAAAATAACTAAAATATAAAATTAAAAATGAATTTCTTATTTTTATGGTTGAAATAAATAAATAAAATAAATTTATATTTTATTTTCTAAAATATCCTAAATACCAATTTGATGCGTTTTTCTATAATGACTCCCAATAATAAGCAAAAAATAGATAAAATTAATATTTCACCAAATTAATTTTATATTTATGGGATTAACCGCATATATTTTTAACATTTAATCAAGTTTATAACATACAAGTGACATGGTATAATAAAATAATATCCTTCTTGACATTTGAATTAATTTACCATCAAAATTTTATTAATTTAAAATATAGTAATATTAGATTTCTAATATTTTTAAAACATTTCAATTAAATAAATTTATGCATAATTCTGTTAAAACTAACTAAAATATTCATTTTTATTAAATAATTAAGTTTTAGATTTTTATATTAAAAATTTAATAATAAGTTGTTATTGTTGTTATTATTTAGGATTAATTTGTTTAATCTTTATTACTTTGAATAATAATAATAATTGTTGTTATTATTTAGGATTAATTTGTTTAATCTTTATTACTTTGAATAATAATAATAATAATAATAATAATAATAATGATGATGATGATGATGATGATGATGATGATGATGATGATGACGACGACTGATGATGATGATATTTACTATAACCACATTAATAATAATTACTTAAAATAAACCAAATTTTAAAAAATAATTATATCTTTAAAAATTAATAAAAATTAATTTAAAAAAACACTGAATTGTTATTCTCAAAAATATATGAACAAAAAACTATATATATATATATATATATAATATATATATATATAATATATATATATATATATATATATATATATATATATATATATATATATATATATATATTTGCGTAGAATACGGTGACAAAATTTGAAAATAACAATTTACTATTGTGAGGCCCCAACATATGCCCTAGGAGATTATATGCATGATTAAATGGTAATTACAATTATAGGATGCTGGATTAATTGATGAATTAGAAATTAGCGTCTAAAGGGGTAAATTGGTCATGTTATGTTATTATATATATATATATATGTATGTATGTATGTATGTATGTATGTGTGTGTGTGTGTGTGTGTAATTAAAAATATGATACAAGAATAAGGATTCAATTGAAATAAAAGAAAAAAAAAAGAGAATTGAGAATAAATAGGAAAAGAGGGAATTAAATGAAGTTTTGCTAAGGGGTCTCACAACTCATTTAACCTTTCTAGAATTTTCAAGTAATATGAAGATAAAGCACAAAGGATCTAAAAGAAACATTTAGGCCGGTTACCAAAAGGAAATCGGATGCAGACATTTTCCCTTTTTCTTCGAACTACTCTCTGTCTCTCTCTCATCTAAGTTCTATTAGATTTTGAGAGGAGAGGAAACGTTGACGCCCGGGTTCTTTTCTCCCTCGTCTTTTTCTTTGATTATATGATTGTATTTATGGATGAACTTATTGTCTTTAAAAGAAGAAAGAGAAAGAACGAAAAGGCAAGGAGAAAGAAAGGAGAAAGGCTTGATAAGGGTGTTTGTTAATAAGGTATGGAAATCTCTTACATGGTGTGTGTGTGTATGCTTTTAATTATAGCATTGTAGAGCTATTTGGAATATGCTGCAAGATTTAAACATGGTGTAAGTTCATTTTGTTGTCTAAGGATCGAATTTTAAGAGCTTTCCTTAAGAAACACAAAATTTGTTCTAGGAATCACTGGACCTAATCACACTATTTTATCTATAATTTGAGTTAGAGAACAACAAATTGCATGATTCTAGTTGGATTGGAAACTAGGCTCACATACCTAAAATTCATATGGAGACATCAAATTCTAACTCTGTCTTTAAGCTGGTCATAAAATGGCTTGAAAATTGGGTATACCTGCTGCCCTAACATTGGGAACAATATGTACTATTTCTTGAATATCTGCCAACAGTCTAATCGATAGAGTGACTTTTCCACTCCACCGAGTTGATGCCCTTTGTATAAGGCAACAATCCACTCGGTAGAGTGACTTCCCACTCCACCAAGTCAATGCCTTCTGTATAAGGCCAAGGTTAACTCATTAGTCAAGGTAATCTTTCCTCCACCAAGTCACTTAGTACATGATACAAACAAGCCATTTAGGTCTTCAATTATTCATTTAAACTACCCTAAACATACTTAAGACATATTAAACATAGAATTAGAGGATTTTGAAGGCATTTCAAGTGTATGGGCTACAAGAATGTAAGGGGATATAAATAAATGCATGAAGGTCGGTGGATGCATATTGAATTTATGTCAATGCATAAAAAAGTTATACATGATTTATATCACTTAAATTAGATAATGTACATGACTAAGTATGTTTAAACCATTGCAATTATAATATGATATTTTCATTATACTGTTATAATTACTGAAGAATCTTTTTTTGCCCAACCATGTGTTATGTTGAATTTGACACACTAAATGAGATAACATGAGAAATGATCAAGTGCTTGCAATTAGAGCCTTGGTTGTGGATAGATAGGCATGCCTGTAAGGTATATATGCAGTTGCTGTAGTCCTGACCCCCATTTGAATCTATAGTTTGTCCCTCGTTTGGGATTACAGTCTTGATCTCGTTTAGATCCACATATTTGATACATACGGGTATCCATAGGAATAATATTTTTCGGATATTCACATGATCGATACCCACGGAGTATCCACAACACCTGTTATCCACACCCACATAATTTATGTGGGCATTCACAAGAGTAATAAATAATTTGATGGATGTTACATGTTCAATATTGAATAATAGCCATGATAAATATAATCCGTTTACATTGTAAATTTTATCTATGGTAAAGCTTATCCAGTTATTGATAGTGTGATTTCTACTTAGTATAAATACATTTTATTATTGTTGCTTGATGTGTATGCTTGAGAATGACCACTATGAGTAGTTATTCACATTTTTATTGTTTCCCACTAAGTTGTATAGCTTAGCACAAGGTCTTCATCCATGTAGCTATGCAAGATAAAGATAAGATTCTTCAACAGGGGACCAAGCCAATAGTGAGAAAGCCAACACCAGCAATAAGAAAATTCAAAATATGAATGAAGTTGCCTTTTTGTTTTCATTTATGCTATTGTGAATCTCCAATTTTGCAAAGTAAAGTGTGATGTAATAGCATATTTATTAGAATTATGATATATTAGAGGGTTTTCTTACATCTAGCCTATCTTTATATAATGATATTATTATATGTAACTTAAACAGATTGCTATTTGTGCTTAACTTAAAAGGATACTATTTGCACAGTGAGATATAGTTCAATCATTTTATATGAAAGATAGTATGTATGATAACAGGGAAATCGAAAATGTTAGAGTAGTCATTACAAGTATATATACTACAATAAGGGGTATTATAGTTTTTCAAAATTTGATTTTTTAAAAATACGAAATTTATTTACAAATTTCACCTATTTTGACTGAATTTGGTAAAAGTATAATTAATTTCCTTAACATGAAATTCAATTCCCTTTTTTTTGCACTCCAAGCAAGAAAAAATGCAAAAAAAAAAATATGAATCATAAATGAATTTTATAAAAATTTATATAATTCATTCATTTCAAAACGGACCTACAAATCATCATTTATAATTTTATATATTTAAAATAATTGACAGTATTTTAATAATGGATAAATGAATTTGCCGAAGAATGTTGGCCAAACTTTGGCTGAAAACTATATTCATAATGTAAAAGACGTGTAAATCCTTCTAGGGGTGTTCAAAATCCGATCCTATTCGAACAACCCGCACCGAACAAGGAATTCAGGTAGACTTATTAGGGTTGTTAGGGGTCGGGTAGGGTTAGGAATTTTGGGTTTGTTAGGGTCGGGTTAAACCCTCATTAACCCGAATAAATCTAAAAAATAAATATTTTCCTCCAAAAAATGCAGCGTTTTAATAATCGGATAAGTTCGGGTCGGATTAACCCGACCCAAACTTTCTTTTAAATAATTTAAAATAAAAAGAAAAAATAATTTAAAAATAAAAAAATAAATTTGGGTTATTCGGACAGGGCCTGAAATTGTATGGGTTATTCGGGATAGGGATCCGAACTATTCGTAAGGTATGGTAGAATTGGAATATATGAGAAAATTCGGATTATTCGGGTTCGGATTGACCGAAACCCGCCCGATGAACACTCCTAAATTCTTCGCATGATTTGGTTATAAAATATTTTCTCCAAAACTTATGGTATAATAAGAAGATTTAATGATTTATCCATCTCTAAAAAAATGATTTATCCAAAATTTTCATCAATTAATAATAATAATAATAATAATAATAATAATAATAATAATAATAATAATAATAATAATAGTCATAATTGGCCATGCTTTCGTAACAGCGTAAAAAAAAAAAGACGAGAATATGAAAAGGCATGGAAAATATGCTATTCTAGGTTCTGGATCATAGATGCCTTTTAGCTTTTATTTTTTTAATAACATTATTTTCTCATTATGAAAATTATAAGATAGTTATTTTGACTATGGATATCGACCAAATCCAGAAAAAAATAATAAAAAGAAAGAAAAAGAAAATTAGGTGCAAAAAGTCATCATTAATTAGCCATGACTCATGCTGATGATTTTGTTAAAGTTTAATTGACTTTAATTTCCACCTAATGCAACAAACATTTTTATTTAGGCTTCAAACTATCATAGTTGTTCATGAATTATTTTTTTTCTCAAAGATTCAAAATAGAGAGAAAAAGTCATTGCCTCGTAGGTTAACTAATCATATAATATTACGTATCATTTTTGCTGGGGTATATATCGATTTCGATAATTTCAGTGATGAAAAATAATTTTAGGTGTTTCCAATCTTAAGTCGGTGATATCTTAATTTGCTTTTTGGTTTGTTCTTCATTGCAGAGAAAAGAATGTCCTTATGATTTTATTTAATTTAAAATTTTAATTTAATAATAAAAATAGAAATAGAAGTAAAATTATTACTGTATAATGTGGTAACTAGGTTAATTAAGAGTCTTTTACTTAATTGGTCTCCTTATTTTTGCGGAGGTGTTTCGTTATTATTTTTACTAGTTTAAATTACCAAATTTACTAAATAAAGTATTTTGACCATAACAATCTTTTTTTTTTAAAGAGAGAACAGAACCAGAAAATTACTTAATATAATAACTTTAATAAATAGGATAGTTTAACTTAAAAATAACTATGAAAATCAAACTAATTAATTCTATATACTCTTTATACACTAAGAAAATTGCCAAATTCAAATAAATTCCTCACTAAAGACAGTGAGAAATATGTGAGGGATAACGTTTAAATAAGAATTTAATAAGAAAATATGTCTTGTTAATTTGCACAATGGATGTCTTTCAGTAATATTCCTAGTTAAATATAAATCAAATCAAATCAAATGATATATTACATCGGAATGGAGAAAACCGCAGAACGGTTAACCCTATCTTTGGTCCGAAATTTTTGAAGAATATTTGTCCCGTTCGGGGCGGTTCATTGTCGAAAATGGAAATTGTTGGCCACAAGATCATCCCCAGATGGATGCAAGTCCCTCATTGCTTCTCACAAAATTCTCATATATTTGCATGGAAAGTCTCTTTTTAGTCCAAATGAATAATTTCAATGGTTACTACTCCCGGGGTCAAGATATGCTTAAGTTGCAGATCTTTGACCCGAAAAGGGAATAGGAGGGCTGGACCGCAGCTTCCACGTCTTGATTCTATACACTAATCTCCATTTAGGCATAATACATTATCTAAAACTACAACCAAGACTGCAATAACTAAGAAAAACACAGAAAACCTATATTATTCACATGTAGGGGCGTTTAAATTTGGTATAACCCATTTAACCTATTTAATCCAATCCACTTAATCCATTTTTCTTACAATTAAAGTAGGTTATTATAACCCATAAAATCTATTCTAACATTTTAAAAACAAACATATGGATTATGAAGTAGGGAGTTTCACAAAAAAACCAAACCCAAGTGAAAGGTGATCCAATAAGCTTCATGCCCAAGAATTTAATTATGAAAAATAAATATAAAAAGTTCCAAATTTGGTGGTAATCGAATTTAAGTTTGATTACAATAATATTCAGAGTGAGAATGTGAATTTTAACCAACAATTGAAGAATCACCAAATAACAATCACAAACATGATAAATTTTTTCCAAGGAATGATACGGAAGTCTGTATCTTGACATGATTAAATCAATGCATATACTCAGTTGGAATGGGCAACAATGATTTTCCTAATAATTACTTTATGCCTGAGCATTACCCAACAAGCAAAACATTTATCCCCGATCAATTTGCCCAAGTTCTCATCGACCAATATTGTCTACAATTAAAGGTTAATTTATACTTTTTTAATCAAATAATTATTTCAATGAATTCATTATTATTGTTTCTAATTACCTTTATTATTTTTAGACATTGTACAGTCATGAAGAAAAATTGTTGTCACGAGACGGGGAAATCTAAGGTGTATCCCACATATTGTTGCTAAATTTGGTGCAACAATGGGTCAATTTGTGTAGACGATATAAATGAGGCAGCAGCTAAGTTTAACGTAAGGCTTCTTGCTTTGGTACAACAATTAAATAGACTTTTACCTGGTGCAAAGTTCGTATATATAAATACTCTTTCCATGTCAAAGGTTAACCATATTTTACTTGGTAAGAATTTCAGCTCAACTCATATCAATTTTTTTATTCTATTTTATATCTTTTTAGAGTATTAAATTTCATGTGAAATTTAGTATGATCAAAGCAAGCATAATTTATATTATGTAATTTGGTATATTAGCCGGTATATCAAATTTTATATCATGTTTGCAATCTGAAATTTGTTATACCGAACGGTATACTAAATTTTATAACATAATTTGCATTCTAAAATTTAGTATATTGGATAGTATATCTGGTATATTATCCAATATACCAAATTTCAGAATATATTTACAATCTGAAATTCGGTACATCAGGCATACCAGTCGGTATATCAAATTTCAGAAGATAATTAACATTTTGAAATTTGATATACTGACTGGTATACTAAATTTTATAATATAATTAACATTCTAAAATTTAGTATACTGGATAGTATATCTGGTATATCATTCAGTATACCAAATTTAAGACTATATTTACAATAAGAAATTTGATACATCAGGTATACCAGCCGGTATATCATCCGGTATATTAAATTTCAGAATATATTTACATTCTGAAATTTGATATACCGAACTGTATATCAAATATACCAACATGTTATGGAATTTGATATACAATTAGGTCTACAACTTCTTTCTCTTCAGCAACAGAGAATGGAAACCTTAAGAATTCAGCCAATTTTTCGTATATAATATGTTGTCTTGTTTAAGATCTTCGTATTTTAAGAACAAAACCTTCTGAGGATGTTCTTAGCTTGCTTTCCAAGATCCCAAAATGGTCCAGAGAAAATGATCAACATGAGGCCTTGAAAAAATGTAAATAGGATTTACAATATTTTTATTTTTCTGTGTTCATTATTGAATTAATAACCTTTTTCCTAAATTGCATTATGAAATTTGATATATCGGTCGGTATACCTGATATATTTATAGGTATACATAGTATACTTTCTAGTAAATTAAATTTCAAAATATATTTGTAATATGAAATTTGATATACCGAATGTTATACCAAATATACCGGTTGGTATACCAAATTTCATAACATAATTAGTATTCTAAAATTTGATATACCTGAACGGTATATCAAATTTGAAGACAATATTTTCTTTGTGAAATTTAAATTTTATTATTTTTTATATTTCAATGAATCAGAAATTATACAAAATATACAATCCTTATTATTAACAACCTGAATGATTAGAACAATCTTCTATTTTGCATAGCCCATAAAGTTAGAAAACCAAGTTATTTAGTAGACTAATTACAATTTTTTTCATTGTGCTAAAGTGAGCATTTTCTTATGTAGACTTTTCCATTGAATGTCAGTCAATATATATAATAATTTTCTTCATGCTATTGCAAAATTATCTGCAAAAACAATTTCAATAATCTTTATTAGATTAAAATCAATTGAAAAGCTTTTTTTTTTTTTTTTTTTGGTGTAGATGCTGCTTACTTTAGCATAGTTGCTTCCAACTGAATTCGTTATCCCGTGAGATTCAGATGGGGCTTTTCTCCAACATGAGGCAGAAATGAAGTTCCCGGATTCAAGGACGTCAGTGAAATGGGTTTCTCATCCTTGTTACCAACACGGCTATCCTCGGTCAGCTGGAAGCCGAAGAGTCTGCAACTGCTGTGTCTCAAATCTAATTTGACAGAAAGCGCTTAGACTTGCAAAGCTATAGTCTCATTTAATTAAGATGTGGAAAGAAATCTTAATGTTAACATCTGTCTGCAATTAGCAGTTGTTCACTGTCTAAGCTGTAGATGATGTTTTCTGCTCACAGATTCATGTTTGAGAAACAACAAGAAGCTTAATTATTACTGAAAATATTAGGAAAACTAATAATAGGTAGAAGTTTGAATCTAGCATTTCTATAGTTTGAAGAGTTAGACAAAAACTAACTTCTAATCTGTCTATATGGCTGAACCCGACACCACGAATCCCTAGTGAAACTAGAGATATTTATGTCCTGATATTTCTTTTTTCCTCGTGATAATTATACCAGATAAGAAAAACCAAAACCAAAATCTCGACACTATTTGTTACCATATCGACTAGCTACAGATAAAAATTATATATGAAGGGACCCACGTAATGGAATGAACGTAATTAGCATGCAAGTCCAACTAATACTTTTCTTTTCCACCTAATCCAGCTACAAAACTGAACATTGATTAAGAACTTCAATTTAGCTGAATAGAACCTTCAAGTCATAAAACCACAAACTATGATTTCTCATTAAATAAATGAATTATGATTTATGTAATATACCAATATATACCTATGACATGATAGGGTTCGAATACCTAATGATAAACAACTTCTTTTCACCTCTCCATGTAAATTGGTCCTTTCTAAGATATCTAACTATAACATTGAGAATAATAAAAGGAAACTCTGGATCAGAAATTTCCAGCAGACTTGATGCTTTAATATGAGATGGGCGAAGAGAAAGAGTTATAAGCTAAAACTCTGAAGAAAGTCCGCTCTAATAAAACTAAAACCCATGTTCAGCCAATTAATAGCTCCAGTTTCAACAGAAATCAGAAAACAAACCATAATAATAGCACAGACGATCAGCAAAACATTAAGAAAATAAAACAGATCTACTGCATTAAATTCAAAGTCTTTAAGAACAGTAAAGTTGATAAAAATTGAACTAAACGATTAGGAAATTTTTTGCTATCATCCTCCATGAGTTGTTCACCTCAGACAAAATACAATTAGGAATTTTTTTTCCCCAATTGAGTATGAGATTGCTAAATCAAGTAAAGTCCCATGAATCGCTGTTCGTAGCTTTCCTCCATGAATAACTGCTTATTGACTCAATGAATTTTATAATTTTTCAATAAATTTCATATATAATTATTTTATCCTAATAAAATGAATAAAAAAATAAGTAAATAATATAAAACTGTGCATTTTATTCAATATCAATTATAAATGCTTGTCTGAAGTTATGGATTCGTCAATATACTTAATAAATCATAATTTACTCAATACAATTTTTTTTTTCCCTTTTGGAACTCTTCTTCTAATTTGTTTTGCATTTTTTGGTATTTATTTCTCCTAAATCAATATGAAGGTATGTTTTAAACTATATGAAATCATGTAACTTTCTTTTTGTGTCCCAATTTAAAGAGAATTTTGGAAAAACAATCTATCTACCAAAAGAGAAAAAGAAATAGACAGAAGAATCAAACAAATAAAATGTACCGATGGTAAAAAATAAATCAATATTAATTAAAATTTTAAAATCTCATTCACCATGATTCACATATTTTTTTAAGATTTACATAATAGTTAATTATCTCTAAATAAATAATAAATATATAAGCATAAAACAAATTATTTTAAAATATCACAGTTTATTTAGGAGTATTTTTTGACCATTTTTGTTTTGTCATTTTGAACAATTTTTTTTTTTTTACAAAATCATTTTCCTAATAATAATTTGTGCATAGTTGCTTCCTTTATTCCTTTGAAAATAGGTTTTTGACGACCAATTCTAGCGACCAGCATGACTGCCAGTTGTTGGAAGGAACTTATAACGACCAGTTTTTCCCTCTCTAATATCCATTTTTTAAAGCAATAGTGAGGGGATAAATACTAGTCTTTATAAAGTGAAATTTCGGTCAGTAAGGCGGGTACTGAAGGGCGGGACTTTTTCATCAAAACATGAAAAATACATGACTTCAGCACTCAAGCCATTTTCCACTAGATTAGCTTTTAGTGCAAAATTACGTTTCCACTTAATAAAACTTAACCTATACAGAAATTTTAGATTTTACACTAAATCATTCCTATTTTCGTAAAACCGTGATTTTCCTCAGGTGATCTGCTCCACCCTCCGCTTCTACCAAAAATCCAAGTGTTTATTCATCAGGTGATTTCCTCTACTTCCAATTTCATCGGTAATTCTTGGCTCCTTCTTTCCCTCATGTAACGGTCCCGGTGCCAATGAACTGTGCACGACCCATGTGCTGAAGAACAGCTGCAGGGGCTGGAGTGGCTGCGACATCATAGAAGGAGTAGCGGCTGCTGCAGACGTGGATTGTTGCCTGCGGAGATCAGCTTGCTTCTTATTGGCGGCGACGACTCTGTGTATACATGCCATTTTCTTTCTCTATATTTGAAAACCATTGTCGAAATTCCTTAATTTTTCCCTTGAATGGAAGACTATTGTTTTCTTAGGGCGATTCAAAGATGGCCAACTAATTCTTCAATGCTGTATTAGAATTTAATTTTGTTTTTGTTAGGGATTTTTTTTCCTTCTGCAGTTCGTATAAATTTTGGTGTTGGGGATTATTTTTTCCTTTTATAATGGATATAAATTTTGGTATCTAGGGATTATACTGATCTTTACAAATATGCAATACATGATATGAACTGAATCAAGAGAAGAGGGACAAAGTAGAATAACAGAGAGAATTAACAGAGAAAAGAGCTCAAGAGAGCTTAGAGAATTTTCATTAATTGGAAAAAACTGCCTCAGCATACATCTTGGCACCTCCTTATAATCCGGAATGGACCATGCACACATTTTATTCTTTCCTTTCGTTACGAAACGCAAACAGCAACAATCATTAACAGAGAGAACAGAAAATAACAGCAATATACTAATAACCAGTACGCAACGTTTTGCAATTCCCTCTTCAGTCCAAAGCGGTGTCGTTCAGTTTGCATCAATACCTCCCCCTCCGATTTCCTTGTCCACAAGGAAAAAAGCTGGGAAATGAAGCTGGAGGTCCTGAGCATATTCCCATGTAGCCTCAACTGGGGACTGACCTTGCCAGTGAACTAAGAATTGAGTAGCAGCCACATGGTGGCGTTTCACCATTCTCCGGTCTAATATAGCTTGAGGAGAGATGGGAGGATTGTTCAAGGCAGGAAAGGTGGGTGAAGCTTGTACTTGGGCATGAACTGGTTTCAAGAGAGAAACATGAAAGATATCGTGGATTTGAGCTTCAGCAGTAAATGCAGTTTGTAAGCGACTTTTCCAATTTTGTCTTGGATCTGAAAGGGACCAAAAAACTTCGGCTGAAATTTATGGTTGCCTTGATGTGCTGAAAGCTGCTTATAAGGCTAGAACTTGACGTAGACCTAGTCCCCAATCTGGAATTGCCTATCACTCCTATGTTTGTCAGCCATGTGCTTCATTCTAAGTTGAGTTTTATGGAGATGGTGCTGTAATAGCTTGATTCTACTTTCCTTGTCTTGGAGATAAGAGTCCACTGCTTCTATAGGAGAATCATGGGGAAAGTAAGGGACATGTATTGGTGGAGGATAGCCATAAAGAGCCTCAAAAGGAGTCCTTCGAATGCTAGTGTGGTAAGAGGTGTTATACCAAAACTCAGCCAAGGGAAGCCATTGGCACCACGTGTAGGGAATGTCTCCAGCCATACAACGAAGATAAGCTTCCAAGCACCTATTCACCACCTCAGTCTGGCCATCCGTTTGAGGGTGATATGCAGTGGATAACTGTAGTTCCACCCCTTGCAATGTAAACAGTTCCTTCCAAAATTTGCTAACAAAGGTAGCTCCTCGGTCACTGGTGATGGTTTGTCGCATACCATGGAGTTTGTATATGTGCTCAAGGAAGACTTGTGCAATTGTGTGAACCGAAAAGGGGTGAGTGAGTCCAACAAAGTGGGCATATTTAGTTAAGCGATCAACCACCACAAAAATAGCAGATTTGCCTTGTGATTTTGGAAGACCCTCTATAAAATCCATGGTAATGTGGGTAAAAACACCTGCTGGCACTGGAAGAGGCTGCAGCAGGCCTGGGTTGGCGACATTTTCTGGTTTGTATTGCTGGCAAATGGAGCAACTTCGGACATAGTTCCTGACTTCCTTCCATAACCCCTTCCAATAAACTATGGAAGCCAACTTCTTTGCTGTCATAGTGACACCAGAGTGTCCTCCTAAAGCAAAGTCATGATAAAGCCTTAACAACTTGGCTTTCAAGGTTTAAGCATTACCAACTACAAGCTTACCCTGGTTGGTGAGTTTCTGTTGCCGCCAAACATAACGAGGATGGGCAGCTGCATCTCTTTCCTTTGCTGCGATAATATTTCTTAAAGTAGGATCAGTGGTCCACGTCTCCTCAATTTCGTTTAGTAACTCAGAGGGTAAGATGGTTGTCCTGCAATGGAACAACTCTGATTCAGGTAGACGTGACAAGGCATCAGCTGCAGCATTCTCCTTTCCCTTCTTGTAAATAATCTCATAATCAAACTGCATAAGTTTAGCTACCCATGCCTGCTGCGAGGGAGTGGTAATCCGTTGATCCAACAGATATTTTAAACTCTGATGATCCGTTTTGATGACAAAGTGCTGATTAGTAAGGTAAGGCTCCCATTTCTTAATAGCTAATAAAATTGCCAGCATCTCCTTTTCGTAAATGGAGAGAAGCTGATTACGTGGTGAAAGAGCCTTGCTAATGAAAGCAATTGGGTGTCCTTGCTGCATAAATACAGCTCCAATTCCCAGCCCCGAAGCATCAGTTTCAATCAAAAATGGTTTGTTGGGAATGGGCATAGCCAAAACAGGTGCTGACACCATGGCTTGTTTAAGCTGCTCAAATGCAATTTGAGCTTCATGTCCCCATTGGAATGCACTTTTTTTTAAGAGTTCTGTTAATGGTTTGGAAATTTGTCCATAACCCTTAACAAACCTCCGATAATACCCTATCAGTCCTAGGAACCCCCGTAGTTGCTTTATAGTTCTTGGAACTGGCCATTCATGGACTGCTTGAATTTTCTGTGGATCAATTTTTACCCCATCTGGTGTGATAATGTGCCCGAGATATTCCACTTGTGTACACCTGAACAAACATTTGCTCTCTTTAGCAAGAAGCTTGTTGGACTCCAATAATTCGAAGACCAGTTGAAGATGTTGCAGATGCTCTTGTTTTGATTTACTGTACACCAATATATCATCAAAAAAGACTAGCACAAACTTCCTCAAGTAAGGCCTAAAAATGGTGTTCATTAAGTTTTGGAAGGTGGAAAGAGCATTGGTTAAACCAAAGGGCATAATCAAGAACTCATAATGCCCATTATGAGTCTTGAATGCAGTTTTCTCAACTGAATCGGGGTGCATCCTAATTTACCAATAACCAGACCTCAAATGAATTTTAGAAAAAACTACTGCTCCTCCCAATTCATCCAAGAGTTCTTCAATAACGGGGATAAGATATTTATCTTTAACAGTAATAGCATTTAAGGCCCTATAATCAATACACATGCGCTAACTCCCATCCTTCTTCTTCACCAACACCATAGGACTAGCATATGGACTGATGCTAGTTCTTATCACCCCAATCTCCAGCATTTCCTTAGTCATTTTCTCCACAACATCTTTTTGGAGAGGCCCATGTCTATAGGGTCGCATGTTAACTGGTTGAGCTCCTTCCTTCAAGAAGATTTGATGATCGTGAGTCCTTGTAGGTGGGAGACCTTCTGGTTCTTTGAAAAGGAACTTGTACTGTTCCAACAACTCCTTCAATTGATCCCAACCATCTCCTGTATTCTTAACATGCAACTCAAACAACGCTACAAGTGGAGGCTTATGAACCTGCATAAGTAAGTGAACCGAGGCTAGCTGATGGGTTCTTGTTAACAATTTACTAAGCTGGCCTTTGTCAACAATTGTTAACCCTTTAGTTTGTTCTCCACGTAGCACCGACTGTCAACCATTAACCCAAAAAGTCATTCTCAAGTCACTAAAGTTCCACAAAATGTCCCCTAAGGTAGCCAGCCATTGTGTTCCTAGGATCAAGTCATAGTTAGTGAGTGGTAAGGTATAAACATCACTCACAAAACGTTGGCCCTGCACTTTCCATTCAAAGGCCGAACACAGGGAAGGACATTGCAAGTTTTGTCCATTGGCAACTGTCACTTGTATACACTTTACTGGCTGTAGTTTGCAATTAAACCTCCTAGCAGTTTCCTCACTCAAGAAATTGTGGGTGCTTCCTGAGTCAACCAGTATAAACAATCTCTTGTTCTTGTGCATCCCTACCAACCTCATAGTTTCAGATCCCGTGGACCCATGTAATGCCTGTAATGATAGCTGCATTAATTTGGGCTCATCAACTACAACCTCCTCCTCTGCCAACTGATCTTTTTCCTGCCCGTCTCCAGTATCAACATGCAATTGCAGTACAAAAGCTTGCCTGGTCTTGCATCGATGGCCAGGAGCAAACTTTTCATTACACCAAAAACAGAGACCCTTTGCTCGTTTCTCATCGAATTCTTTATTGGTCATGTTTTTGGGGTTCCTTGCAGGTTGATAAGGTAGCTTAAGGATGTTGGGTGTGGACAACAGGCCTGTTTGATTTTTAGTTTTCTGGTAAGTTGTCGTATAAGGTGTTTGGCTGGAATGGGAATAAAGGTTTTTGTAGAGATTGGGTGGAAGATTGAGTGGGCCTGGTGTTTTGGTGTTTGGTTTGGGTTGGCCCTTGATAGCAGCCATTGTGAGTTCCTGCAATTTGGCTAGGGAATAAGCTTCAGTTAAGGTCTTGGGCTTAAACATCCTCACTACATTTTCCAATTCATCAACTAGTCCAGATAAAAAGAAACTAATGGCTTGGTCTTCTCTAATCTCAGCCTTGGGGTATTTTTCATTAAAAGCATCCAAATAATCTTGCAGAGAACTTACCTGCCTCAAGTTTCTTAAGTCTACTAAAGGATCATCATAGGCATGTGCTCCAAATCTGGAACTCAAGGCTTTCACATAGTTCTCCCATGCTACTGGTACTCCTTCTCTAGCCTTGATGAAGCCATGATGCCATTGGATGGCCTTTCCATCCAGATGAAGTGCTGCCATCTTCACCCAGTTGTCTTTATGAGTGCCATCTACTTCAAAGAAATATTCTGCCCTGAGAAGCCAATTTGTGAGCTCCTCACCATTAAATCGGGGAAATTCCAGCTTAGTAGTTTGCCCCCATAGGTGTCGGTTTTCTGTATCCTTCCTTGAAGGTTCTACATCAATGGCTTCTACACCCTTGTTCTTAGCCAATACTTTCGTGTTTTGCAGACTTAATCCTCCAATCAAACTCCTGATTTCCTCCATGGAATCCTTCAACAACTGCTGCTGTTGTTTTTCAGATTCCTGTACCATTTGGGCAAGGTCTCGCCTGAGTTCTTGAGTTCTAGTGTTATCCGCCATGGTCAGAGGATCGAGGCTCTGTTATCAATTGATATGAACTGAATCAAGAGAAGAGGGACAAAGTAGAATAACAGAGAGAATTAACAGAGAAGAGAGCTCAAGAGAGCTTAGAGAATTTTCATTAATTGGAAAAAACTGCCTCAGCATACATCTTGGCACCTCCTTATAATCCGGAATGGGCCATGCACACATTTTATTCTTTCCTTCCGTTACGAAACGCAAACAACAACAACCATTAACAGAGAGAACAGAAAATAACAGCAATATACTAATAACCACTACGCAGCGTTTTACAATTCCCTCTTTAGTCCAAAGCGGTATCGTTCAGTTTGCATCAGTACATGGGTATGCTAGTGTGTGGGGGCGTGCAAGTCTGGACCAAGTGCATAGGAGGTGTTTGATAAAATGCCTAAAAGAAACTGTATTAGTTTAAATAATTATTTTGGATAGGGTCCAATATTGCAATGCTTTGTAAACGTGCTTAATTATTATAAAATTTATAATTGTAGTCATTATCTTCCAGAAATTAAAACAGAAAACTACAAGGAGCATTAAATTTTTTAAAGCAAAGAAAATAATTAGGCTATATATTTGCCACACTAAACAAATACAGAAAGATAAGAAAAATAATTAGCCATTCTATAGAACTGCAAGTAAAGGTTTTGGCAATGGAGATCTTTATACTGTTGTTAGTATCATAAAGAGATAACAAAACTTAAAGTCTACGGATTTCTTACTAAGGCAGAATTTGGCTGTCATTTTCGAAATTGACTCCTCCAATGTGGTTCATTGGTTATCAGAGCCTAAAGCCTGCAGACCTTGGAGATTCTGTAACATTTTCAATTGTATTGACAATTGTTTAGCCTCCTTAAATAATTTTTGCTTCCAACAAAAATCCAGAACCTGTAACTATGTAGCAGATTGTTTAGCGAAACAAGGAATTTGTAGGAAATCTGATTTTTTGGTTTGGTTGTAATTCACTGCTGTATCCTGTTATGTGTCTTCTCCAAGATGTCAGTTTGATGTACTGCTGAATTCTGAAAGCTGTTATTTGTTGCAATCCATCTTTGTTTAATAAACCTTGGTTGGGCTCTTTGCAAGCTTATGCTGACTATTAAGACATTATTGAGTTAGCCTTTGAATTTTAAGCAAGTGGCTTTCCATGATAAGCTAAGTATTATTTCAACTTCTTTTAAGCCTCTCTTGCACTATTTATCTTTTTAATTTTGCATGTTGTGCAGAGAAATGTGGAAGAATATTTATTGTGAGCCTGTATTTTCTAAGGTTAGAAGTTACTCAAGAGTAGTACACCCACCTCCTGGATATGTGCAGCCAGTCATTAGAGTCTCCAACAATGTTGCCCGGTTGGGCTCTCCAAAAGATGGACCCAAGCCACGCCAGCTCCTATCCTTGCCCCAATTCCCCAGCCAACTTTTGCCTGGAAAGACTTCGTCGGCATCTCATGTCACGGCCATTAGTTGGGTGAAGTATTACTTTGATGAAATCCATGAAGTCACATTTTAATAAGGGCCTTGTGGGTGTGCAATTCTCTAGTTCTCTCACTTAGTTTTCTTTCTTAGTTTTCTTTCTGTGATTAATTGCCCTGATATGCCATTTTTGATCCCCTTTCCTTACTAGGTCTATGTTGAGTGCCTAAGTGGTAATGTCTCTATCAAACAGAGAGGAGAAATATCTATGAAAAAGGTATCCTTGCATGCATATTTCACTTAAAATAATTATGCATCTCTACTATTAATTTGTTTCAGCTTCTTTGCAAACTTACGTGATTCCATTGGGTTGGGCGTTCTAAAACACAGCTTGCTAAGATTAATCCCAGTGACATCATGGAGGCTGGGGCAAGAATTCATCTGCCTGTATCAGTGGCTGAGACTAGGATTTCCAAGAAGTTTGACACCATTCCAAGTGGAACTTTATATCCAAATGCTGATGAGATTAACTATGTACAAAGGCTTGTCAAGTACAAGGCATGTCTTAATTTGACTTCAAATTCTTTTCTTAGCTAACAAAATTCTGAATTTTGTGTACATGCGTGTTTTAGCTTGAGGGATGCCATATACCGAAAACTTATGTGGTGCGATATCTCTTTGCCATGTGCTGCATTTTTTGACATATTGTTACTTCAATTTTAGGACTCCGAGACAGTTGTCCTAAACAAGCCTCCAAGATTGCCTGTCAAGGTGTATCCCTAGTGTCACCATTTCTCTTATTATACTGTTTTCTTAATTGTTCCCCTGCTGATTTAATTTTATGTCTCTAATTTTGTTAGGGGCATCTTCCAGTTCATAACAGTATGGATGCATTGGCAGCTGCAGCTTTGTCTTATGATTATGATGAGGGGCCTAAGTTGGTAAGCCTCTTGGCAAGTGAGTTTTGCTCATTTGGAGGTCTTCGTTCATGTTTGGGATAGTTGTCACCAAAAAAATAAAAAGTACTATATTGAATTATCCTTTGATGTATTTTATATTTCAACTTTAGATTATTGTTTTGCTATTCTCTTAATTCCCCTTATTGTAAATATATCTCTCACATGGTTGTTTCTTTCCAGGTGCAGCGCCTTGACAGAGAGAGCAGTGGTCTCCTCTTAATGGGACGAACTAAAGAAAGCTCTGATCTTCTTCAGTGGTTATTTAGTGACCTAAATAAATTAAGTTCATGGTGTAAGGTATGGTCTACATAGGGCAGTTGATGGGCATTAAAAAATGCGGTAAGATTGATGGTTTGATGTTTCCGCCTTTTAGTTTGGAATTATAACATTTATTGGATAATTTTAGGCTTGGAATGATGCATGTGAAGCAATGTATCAAAGGTACTGGGCATTGGTTATAGGCTATCCCAAGGAAAAGGAAGGCATAATTCGGGCTCCTCTTTCTAAGGTTCTACAGTTCTGTGTGTTTGTGGCAGCAATGTAGACTTTCTTTTTACACATCTTGGAAGATGCATAATTTGTGTATTATTTGTTACATATTATAGGTGCTCCTTAATGACGGAAAGACCGAGAGAGTTGTCTTGGCTCAGCATTCAGGTTTGGAAGTTGCCCAAGAAGCTTTGACAGAATATAGAGTCTTGGGTCCTACTATAAATGGATGTTCATGGATTGAGCTGCGCCCTCTTACAAGCCGAAAGCATCAGGTACTACTAACACATTGTTTTGATTGATGGTGCTCAATTGTATGAAACTGTATGATTATAGGTTGCTGGTTGATCCATATATTCTTATTTGAGTTGATAAAATGATAGGGGTTGGGGTGGCATGTGGTTGGAATACTAAGCATGGAATGCCTGAAGAAAAAAAGAAATCCAACACCATAGGAATGATGATGTCTTGTGTAGCGATATGGTCCCTAAATACAGAGTAATTTGAATGTACGATGAAGCATGTTTTGCATTTAAACCATTTTTTATTTTTTCGTGTTTGATGTTTGCAAAGCTCCGTGTTCATTGTGCTGAAGCTCTTGGAACTCCCATTGTTGGTGACTATAAGTATGGTTGGTTTGTGCACCAGAGATGGAAGCAAATGCCTCGAGTTGATATTGAGCCATTTTCTGGGACACCATATAAGTTGCGAAGGCCAGAAGGTATTGATATTCAGAAAGGAACCGTGTTGTCAAAGGTTCCCTTGTTACATCTCCATTGTAGGGAACTTGTACTTCCAAACATTATGAAATTCATCAATATTTTAAATGGAAAGTCAGAAAACCCCCACCATGCCCTTAGTGAGAAGCCGGATGTTCTCCAATTTGTGGGATCAATGCCATCGCACATGAAAATTAGTTGGAATCCGATGTCCTCCTATTTGGTCTAAAATGTATAGAAATGAGATTTTGTAGAGCATGATCTATATAGTGATGTAGATTGTAAGAATGGTCGTGTACCCATATTCGTTATGTTATTCATCATGTTTAAAGAAACAAGTTTTTGCATTGGTTTGCAGGAGACAGCATAATGAATCTTGATTATTCCTTTGATCCAAACAGATATTACTGTTTTGACATCCAACTAAACAGGCAAGTTTGTGTGCAGATCATCAACTGATATAGATCAAATATTAAACCAGAGAACATGAGAATCAAAGGTCTGTCTATTTGCAGCCATTTCTTCCATAATGAAATTATCGAAAACTTTACCAAGCTCAGTCTTCTTCTGCATAGTGAAAAGCTGATTGTATAATTTTGTTCCAACTAATTACGTGTTGATTAATTTAGTTCAAAATTAGTTTGTAGTCTAGCTATCATCTTTTTAGTTGCGGTTATTGTATTTATCTTTACAATTTTTTTGGAATGTACATCCTTCGAACTGATTAACTTATCTGAACTCAGTATTGACTATCAACTTAATAATTTTTTAGTTTTAAAAAAAAAAATAATTTTTTATTTTTTTCTTGTCATGTCCTAATCATAACCACAAATGAGTTTCAAAAGACTTTTTTATATTTTTTATTTTTTGGATCAGAAGCGTTTGAAAAAACATAATTTGGGGTTTAATATTTTTGAAATTTCATATATTATTCTAAAAATAACAATGTTATTAAAACCGGACCGGTAGGTTGAACCGGTTAAATCGTGAACTGACATGCTAACCGATTGGTTCAACTATTAAAACCAAATTGATAAAAATCGGATTGAACCGGAAAATTTGGTTTGAATTGGAGAACAAAAAAACCGGATAGAACCGAATTTTTGGCTAAAATGAGAAAAAAATCATAATTTTTTGTATATTTTCACACACACGCACAAATATATATATATATATATATATATATATATATATATATATATATATATATATATATATATATATATATATATATATATATATATATTTGTAAATTTTTATTATTTATTTATTTGAAAAATTAGTATTTGAACCGGTTAAATCGCGAACCGATAAGCTAACCGATTGGTTCAACTATTAAAACCGAATTGAACAAAAAAAATTGATTTGAACCGGAGAACCAGAAAACAGGACAACCGGATTTTTGGCTAAAATGAGAAAAAAATCATAATTTTTTTGTATATTTTTACACACACACACGTGTGTGTGTGTGTGAATTTTCATTATTTATTTATTTGAGAAATTAGTATTTTAAATTCTAAAAATATCACATAATAATTTAATTTATTTATTATCTATTTGGGTTCATTGTAATTAAATATAATTATACTCATATATGTAAGGTCAATGTTCTCTATGTTTGTTTCATTAGCACTCTATCTAAACAAGAAATATTTTCATGATATGATTATATTTTTATATTTCTAACATATGATATTTAAAAATTCATAATTAAGCACTTGTAGTAATAAAATTGAAATTATGTTTTGTAACTTATTATTAAAAAATTTGTGACATATATTTAATGTTTGATATATATATATATATATATATATATATATATATATATATATATATATATATATATATATATAATGCAACACATAAAGATTGCAAACAAATTTTTCTGATGCACAAGATCAGCCTAAGCTGCAAGTGCGGAGCATACTTTAAATGAAGCAACACTTAAACATAAATAATAACACAAGATTAGAATTTTATAAATGAAAAATAAAATACAAGAGTAAGGCTTAACAAATGAGCATACTTACGTTTTCTGAATACAAAAGAAAATACAAGTTTTGTTTTAGAGAAACACTCAAACTCAATTTTACAAGGTGTGCTCAACATATGAGCTTCCTAATTTCTAAGCTTGAGAGGAGAAACACTTGAAATTCCTGAAAGATGTGTCCTCCTCTGGAGAGGAGCTGAGGAGTCCTTTTTAAAGACAGTTCTTCCGTTTGTTATGCCATAATAAGTGGGATTTTGGACCCACGTTTAGCTGGAAAGATTCCCATAAGTCACGGGAGTTTGGATTTGGTGAAGCAAAATTTTCATCCACTTTGGAATGGGTGGAGACTTCATATGGGGAGCACAGATATCATAACAATCATCTTCATTGTTGTCACCTAAGTAAATTGGGTCAGATTCTGAAGACGAACTTGCTACCGAATGGGCCGAGGAAGGTTTTGAGGAAGATGAGGCCTCACTCTTTAGAAGTTGGGCCATGATCTGAAAATATTCTTCCTTGGTCTTGGCTACTGCAAGTTGGGTTTGAGCAAAGGATTTTTGGGCCAAAAACGGGGTGATTTCTGGGCCTTGTTTAATCAATCCTTGTGCTTGAAGCCATTCTTTGACACCATGCCATTTGATACTAGTGGGCACTGAAAACTTTGTCCACCAACGGGCCTTAAATCTTCTAATGAGAACCGTTTGGGCCCCTTTTAGCTAATATTCTAAAAATCATGCTGAAATCCATGGCAAATAGAATTTCATTGCAAAGAGAAGTAAGAGATGGAATCTTCTTTCCCTGTCTGTTGGTTTATAAGAAGTTTTTAAAAGGTCATATCCTTCCTGAACTGAAGATTTCAGGAATTGCACCATAAATTTTTCACCAATGGTTGAACCAAAATGGAATTTTTGAGGGGTCAGCTTTTAGGTTAAAAAAGAATAGCCAAGTGTGGCTAAACCTTTGGTTTTATAGGAGAAAAGCATTATATTAGGCCTGTTGATAGTCCCAGTAGTCAAAAGTCCTACAATGATTTATGGTTATTTTGAAGTCTATGGGAAAAGGTTTTAGGGTGTGAAGAGCCTGTCCCCATTCAAGTGGAGATAGGATTTCGTGGATTTTTACAGTTGAATAGAGGATTTCAGGTTCTCCTTTTGGGTTATGGGTAACTGTGATGGATCCCGTCAATTCCAATATTGCCATATAGTAAGGCTGGGGTTTTGCTAAATCCCATGGTTTAAAATACCAGCCTTTTGAAAATATTTTTTGAATGATTTGTTGAGGATTTTGAAAATAAAATCCTTCCTCGGCAGTCCAAATATATTGGAAATCATTTTTCACAAAATAATCATATTTGGGAAGTTTTGATTGAGACAAAACTATATTTGATTTATTTTGAGATAAAACAATTTGGGAAAATTCTTCTTTCAAAGATTTTAAAGATGCTTCATCACAAGGAATCTCTTGAGAGTTTTTTAAAATAATTTTATTTGAAGATTCCTCTTATGAGGATTTTGAAATCTTTTGAGAAAGGGGTTTTGAGGAGGAAGATTCTCCTTTCTCTGTTTTTGTAATAATAGGAAGTGAATTACTTACAATGGTAATCTTTTTATTGACTTCGGCCTGTGGGTATTCTTTTTTGTCACCCAAAGCCTTTTGGAACCAAAATTTTAGTCTTGGGTCATTTTGAATGGTTTGGACCCATTCTTGGGCCTGTTTTTAATGTTGTCTTATTTTTTCTTCATCTTCGACTGCATCGTTCCAAGACCTGATTGGAATAGCAGAAGATACTGCTGGTTTTGGATTTTGTTCTTCTTGTTCTTGTTGGACCTCCTTCTCTTTTTCTTTCTTAGATTTTCTCGGCATAGTGAGGATTCACTCAAGTTCTGTTTTGAAGGAATTCTCTGGTCAGAAAATTTGGGATTGAGTTTTGTTCTCCTTTAATAAATTCAATTTCAAAATAAAAAAATACTAAGGATTGCTTGCCATCTGGCAAAAATCTATTTTGATGCAATATTTTTAACATCTTTTTGCAAAATTTCTTTTGCTGATGTACAATCAATGCGAAGTAAAAATCTTTGATTGAGTAAATCGCTTTGAAATTTTTGAATACACATGACAATCGAAAGAATTTCTTTTTTGATGGTTGGATAATTCTTTTGACAATCATTCCAATGTGCATATGTATATTGGACAATGTATTCCTTGCCGTTGGATTGTTGTTTTAGGATTTTCCCATATCCTAAGTCTGATGCATCTGTTTCTACTATCTTATATGCTAAAGGGTTAGTTAGATGCAAACAAGGGATTTCTTTGACTTGTTTTTTGATTTGTTGGACTACTTTGGTGTCTTCATCAGTCTAAGGTTTTGGATTTTTCTTTAACCTGTCATGCAATGGTTTTGCTAAAAGGTTAATGTTTGGGTAGAAATTTATGACATAGATTAAACTTCCTAGGAACCTTTGGAGTTGGGTTTTTTCTAGGATTTTTTTAGGGAATTTTTCTGCAAAAGTTAATGACCTTTCAATCGGAGTAATTATTCCTTAAGTAATGTAGTGACCCAAAAAATGAATTTTTGTTTGAATCATTAAATCAGTCGCTAAAATCTTAAGAGCAAAATCACAGAAAAACCCTTATGTTACTATCTAGTCACTTCAAGAAGAAATTGAAATAGTAAAACAAGAGTTGAAAACTCTCAAACAAAAACAAGAATCTAATTATAAAATTTTTCATGACTTAGTTTCAACAATTAAATTACAAAATGAGACAGAAGAAGAAGAAGAAGATCTTGAATTAACAAAAAATGAAATTGAAAACCTAGAAACAATTCTAGAAGATTTTTTATTTGTTTTAAGAACTGTCACAAGCATAAAATATCTGATCAAAATAACACTTATTTTTTCAGATGATTTCAAAATTGAGACAATTGCTCTTTTTGATACTGGTGTAGATTTAAATTGTTTAAAAAACAGTATCATTCCAAAAAGATTTGCTAAAGAAACAAATGAAAAATTTTCTGCAGCAACTAATTTAAAAATGATCATCAAAAGAAAAATAGAAGCCATCATAAAAAATGGTTCTATTTCAATCAAAACTCCTTTCGTTTTATTGGAAAATATAAATCATAATATCATTTTAGGGACTTCATTTATCAATATGATAACTCCCTACTCTATTAATTATGATAGTATTTCTTTTAAATCAGAAGAAAATAAAATTATTTTCCCTTTCATTGAAAAACCTAGGACAAGAAATCTTAATCTTTTAAAAGCTTGTTCAATTTATAAAAATGAATTAAATCTTTTGATTCAAGGAAAACAAAAACATCTTTAATTCTTAAAATAAGATGTTTTATTTTCTAAAATTCAAAAGAATTTAAAGACTGATTTAATAAAAAAGAAAATACAAGATTTTCAAAAACAAATTGAAAAAGAGATTTGTTCGAATTTACCAAATGCTTTCTGGCAAAGAAAACACCATATGGTTGATCTACCATATGAAAATGATTTCACAGATAAACAAATCCCAACAAAAGCTAGACCGATTCAAATGAATCAAGAACTCAGAAATCACTGTAAAAAAGAGATTCAAGATTTAATTTCAAAAGGATTGATTGTAAAATCTAGATCTCCTTGGAGCTATGCCACTTTTTATGTCAATAAAAACTCAGAAATAGAAAGAGGAACACCCAGACTTGTGATTAATTACAAATCGCATAATAAAGCTTTGAAATGGATTCGTTATCCGATTCCAAACAAAAAAGATCTTTTGCAAAGTCTACATTCTGCCTTAGTCTTTTCAAAATTTGACTTGAAATCAGGATTTTGGCAAATCCAAATTGAACTAAAAGATTGACACAAAACGGCATTTATTGTTCCTTTCGGTCAATATGAATGGAAAGTAATGTCATTTGGATTAAAAATGCTCCATTAGAATTTCAAAGAATAATGAACGATATTTTCACGTCTTATTCAAAATTCTGCATAGTATATATTGATGACATTCTTATTTTCTCAAACTCCTTAGAACAACATTTTAAGGATTTAAAAACATTCTTCATGGTTGCTAGAAGAAGTGGATTAGTTGTTTCAAAAACCAAAATGTCTCTCTTTCAAACTAAAATTCATTTTTTGGGTCACTACATTACTCAATGAACAATTACTCCGATTGAAAGGTCATTAGCTTTTGCAAAAAAATTCCCTGAAAAAATCCTAGAAAAAACCCAACTCCAAAGGTTCCTAGGGAGTTTAAACTATGTCATAGATTTCTGCCCAAACATTAACCTTTTAGCAAAATCATTGCATGATAGGTTAAAGAAAAATCCAAAACCTTAAACTGATGAACACACCAAAGTAGTCCAACAAATCAAAAAACAAGTCAAAGAAATCCCTTGTTTGCATCTAGCTGATCCTTTAGCATATAAGATAGTAGAAACAAATGCATCAGACTTAGCATATGGGGGAATCTTAAAACAAAAATCCAACGGTAAGGAATTCATTGTCCAATATACATCTGCACATTGGAATGATTGTCAAAAGAATTATCCAACCATTAAAAAAGAAATTCTTTTGATTGTCATGTGCATTCAAAAATTTCAAAGTGATTTACTCAATCAAAGATTTTTACTTCGCATTGATTATAAGTCAGCAAAAGAAATTTTGCAAAAAAATGTTAAAAATATTACATCAAAATAGATTTTTGCCAAATGGCAAACAATCCTTAGTATTTTTTTATTTTAAAATTAAATTTATTAAAGGAGAACAAAACTCAATCCCAGATTTTATGACCAGAGAATTTCTTCAAAACAGAACTTGAGTGAATCCTCACTATGCTGAGAAAATCTAAAAAAGGAAAAGAGAAGGAGGTCCAACAGGACTAAGAAGAACAAAATCCAAAACCAGCAGTATCTTCTGCTGTTCCAATCAAGTCTTGGGCTGATGCAGTCGAAGACGAAGAAAAAATAAGGCAACATTAGAAATAGGCCCAAGAATGGATCCAAACCATTCAAAATGACCCAGGACTAAAATTCTAGTTCCAACAGGCTTTGGATGACAAAACAGAAAACCACAGGTCGAAGTCAATCAAAAGATTACCACTGTAAGTAATTCACTTCCTATTATTCCAAAAACAGAGAAAGGAAAATCTTCCTCCTCAAAACCCCTTTCTCGAAAGATTTCAAAATCCTCGCAAGAGGAATCTTCAAATAAAATTATTTTAAAAAACTCTCAAAAGATTCCTTGTGATGAAGCATCTTCAAAATCTTTGAAAGAAGAATTTCCCCAAATTTTTTTTATCTCAATATAAGTAAGATATAGTTTTATCTCAATCAAAACTTCCCAAATATGATTATTTTGTGAAAAATGATTTCCAATATATTTGGACTGTTGAGGAAGGATTTTATTTTCAAAATCCTTAACAGACCATTCAAAAAATATTTTCAAAAGGCTGATATTTTAAACCATGGGATTTAACAAAACCCCAGCCTTATTATATGGCAATATTAGAATTGATGGGATCCATCACAGTTACCCATAACCCAAAAGGAGGACCTAAAATCCTCTATTCAACTGTAAAAATTCACCATATCCTATCTCCACTTGAAATGGAACAGACTCTTCACACTTCAAAATAACCATAAATCATTGTAGGATTTTTGACTACTGGGACTATCAACAAGCTTGGTATAATGCTTTTCTCCTACAAAACCAAAGGTTTAGCCACACTTGGCTAATTTTTTTAACTTAAAAACCGACCCCTCAAAAATTCTATTTTGGTTCAACCATTGGTGAAAATTTTATGGTGCAATCCCAAAAATCCTGAAACCTTCAGTTCAAGAAGGATATGACCTTTTCAAAACTTCTTATAGACCAACAGACAGGGAAAGAAGATTTCATCCCTTACTTCTCTTTGCAATGAAATTCTATTTGCCATCGATTTCAGCATGGTTTTTAGAATATCAGTTAAAAGAGGCCCAAACGATTCTCATTAGAAGATTCAAGGCCTGTTGGTGGACAAAGTTTTCATTGCCTACCAGTATCAAACGACATGGTGTCAAAGAATGGCTTTAAGCACAAGGATTGATTAAACAAGGCCCATAAATCACCCAGTTCTTAGCCCAAAAATCCTTTGCTCAAACCCAACTTGTAGCAAGCAAGACTAAAGAAGAATATTTTTAGATCATGGACAACTTCTAAAGAGTGAGGCCACATCTTCCTCAAAACCTTCCTCGGCCCATTCGGTAACAAGCTCGTCTTCAGAATCTGACCCAATTTACTTAGGTGACGACAATGAAGATGATTGCTATGGTATTTTTCCACCACCTTAAACATGGACTCATTTTAAAGTCCATTTATTGTAAACAAGCTTGGCCCAAAAGCCAGTAAGGCCCATAAAAAGAGTAAAAGTCAAAGTTATTTGTAACAGTAAAATGATTAGATTCTTTTTGACAGATATCTGTGCTCCCCATGTGAAGTCTCTATCCACTCCAAAATGGATGAAAAAGTTGCTTCACCAAATCCAAACTCCCGTGACTTATGGGAATCTTTCCTGCTAAATATGAGTCCAAGCTTCCACTTATTATGACGTAACAAACGGAAGACCTGTCTTTTAAAAGGACTCCTCGACTCCTCTCTAGGAGAGGACACATCTTTCAGGAATTTCAAGTGTTTCTCCTCTCAAGCTTAGAAATTAGGAAGCTCATGTGTTGAGCACACCTTGTAAAATCGAGTTTGAGTGTTTCTCCAAAACAAAACCTGTATTTTCTTTTGTATTCAAAAAACGTACGTATGCTCATGTGTTGAGCCTTACTCTTGTATTTTATTTTTCATTTATAAAATTTTAATCTTGTGTTATTATTTTTGTTTATGTGTTGCTATATTTTAAGTATGCTCTGCACTTGCGGCTTAGGCTGATCTTGTGCATCAGAAAAATTTGTTTGCATTCTATATGGGTTGCATTAAACAGGTATATAGGCTGGAATATATAACCCTTCTTTGAGAGCTATACCGAATAGTATAGCGGGTTGTTACGTCATGTACCTTGCATTCATATTTTCTTCATTTGGCATTCATATACCCTTTCGTTCCTGGGTATCCATGGTATCAAAGCCTAAGGGGTAGTAGATTTATAAAGTAAGTTTTTATAATTTAAAAATTTTTATATTACTTTCTGAAAAATTTAAAATATTTTCTGGGTAATGATAGTTGTTGGGTAGTAAATCTTGTGTTAGCGGACGGACAGGCTTTTAGGGTAATAAATCCTTTTCAAGTTTATCCAGAAGAGAAATAACAATTTTTCAAAAATTAATTTAAAAATTTTGAAATTATAGATAATTTATTTTGTAGAACTACTTCTTTCTCAAGTTCTTCTACTTCAAACTCTCTTGAACTGGACATTGTCAATAGTGAAGAAATTACTATTGAAGATTTTCAAAAATTAATAAATAACTGAAAAATTCCTAAAATAAAAAGAGATCAAGTTTATGGGAATAGTCTTTTTTCAAAAACTCATAAACATTTATTTCATAATTAAAACAGAAGACAAAGGAGTTCAAATATCAGAATCATTTGAAACTATTCATCTTCTTTCCCCAAAAACTCTGCAGAAACATAAAGATCGAAAATATGAATATATCCATCACTACAAGAAAATTTAAAAATAGCAACGAAAAAAAACAACGCAATTGATTCTGTTGCTAATTTAGCAACGGAATTAGTTTTTCGTTGCTAAATTTTGTAGAATTTTTTTGTTTAGCAATAAAATTAAAAATGGTGGTATCTCATTGCTAAAAAAAAGGAAAATTTTAGCGGCAAAATATAGTCACGAAAAATAGCAACGAAAATATATTACCGTTGCTAAATATGGCGGCATTAGATGGCGAAAAAATTTTGGAACGAAATTTAGCAACGGAAAATAAAATTCGTTGCTAAAATAGCAACGGAATCAATATTCTGTTGCTATTTAGCAACGAAAAAAATTTCCGTTGCTATATTGGTCCCAAAAATTTGGGTCCAAAAATAGCAACGAAAAATAAATTTCGTTGCTATTTAGCAACGGAATTGATATTCCGTTGGTAATTTGGTCCCAAAAAAGGAAAAAAATTTGGCTCCAAAAATAGCAACGAAAATAAAATTTCGTTGCTAACGTTGCTATTTTACTTAGCCCTAGGAATAATTTTTCAAAAATAGCAACGAAAATATATTCGGTTGCAAATTTGCAACGAAATTAGATTTTTATTGCTATTTTACCTAACCCTAGGAATAAATTGTCCTCTTTCTTCGGTTTTTGTTTTTTTGCGCCTCTAGCCTCCCCCCTCTCGTATTTTAGGGCCTCCTCCGAACCAGAAGGTAAATTGAAACCAGCTCCAATGTCTCCTCTTGTCTCTAAATCCCTTCAACCGTCCAGTCCAATCCAGTCCCTAGTTTCAAACGACGCCGGTGCCGCCATCACTGGACATCACAAAATGGCAAAGAAGGCAGAGTTCAAAATATATAATACAATGAGTAAAAAAATGGAGGTCTTCAAGCCATTAGTTCCTGGCAAGGTTGGGATGTACGTGTGTGGTGTCATTGCCTACAATCTCAGCCACATCGGCCATGCTCGTGCTGCCGTTGTTTTTGACATCCTCTTCAAGTTCTTAATTTATTTGAACAATAACTTGATTCGTATTTGTTTCTCTTGCAATTTAACCTAATTTTTGTGGTTTGGGGTTGGTGGATTCTTCCGGTGGCTCTTTGATTAATTTGTGTTCATGTTTAGTTCTCGAGTATGAGATTGATTTGTATTGATGATATATATATATATGCTTAAATTATGTGGTACCACTCTTTTGCGAAAAATTAACCTGCAATATTTTGAAAAAATTAAGTAAAATGGTCAGTCTCCAAATACAACATGGATGATATTCTGTATGAAATTCAGTGAATTTTGTTTGTTCAGTAATCTCTATTTCATAATGAAATGCTGCCTTGCAAAAAAAATACTGAATAGGGTATTAGCTTTTTTTTTTTTTACTGCTGTCTTTTGGTTATAGCCTTGAAGGTAGAATTTGAAGGTTAATTTTAAATGAAGACTGTTAGGAAGATAGCTTGCTCGCAGCCACTTATTTTTCTAGTTTTTAAACTGAAAACTCTAGGCCTTATTTATGCTTGAACAGATTGAGGATCTAGAGTAACTGACATCATATTTTGGCTTCAAGCCCGTGCTATCCCAATTTTAAGTTAGAATTACTAGAGCCTTTTAAAATTTAGGTTGTGGGGCTTATATTTAAGTATGTTAATGGCATCAAACTTTGCTGAATTACTAAAGCCTTTTTTAACTTTAAGTAGTGTGGATTCTATATGAGTATGTTAATGGCATCAACCTTTGCTGAATTACACATGCTAGTTTTTCTAGTGGCTTTTGCTAAGCTTTTGCCTCTAATATGGCAACATAAGTTTGGAGGTTGCCGCTCTTTTGTTTTTCCTCCTCAACTTTTTTCCTATCATCCCCGTCTGATTCTTTTTCTCTTTTAATGTTTAAATGATTGATGATCTACAGGATGCCATTATTTTAATTGAACTGAAATTCTGCAGATATCTGCAGCACTTAGGTTATGAAGTTAACTATGTTCGGAATTTTACATATGTTGATGACAAGGTGAGAATTTGATTGGTATACTCTGGCTATTTTGTTTAAGTTGTACTTTATAATGGAAACCACAATTTTACTTTTTTTCCTTTGTGTTGGCACATAAGCTCCAGTTCAATACCGAAATCTGATATTCATGTTTTATTGGAATTTTATTAAGTTTTGATGTATGTAAAATTGATATCCTTATTGGAGGATTTGGAAACAAGTTTTCTTGTGCAAAACTTATGAATATTGATTTGAGTGAAGTTCTCAAACTACTGAAATATGAGTACTTTATGATATACTTAGTATTTTAATTTCTTGTATTCCTTTATATTCTCCCTTTTTTGTCATATGCGGATGGTATTCCTAATGTTATTAAGATCATTGTGTGGAATGCTAAATGACATAGTTTCAGATGCTGTCATCTATTGGCAAATCTGTATCAGGCAATACCTACTAATTTGGTAAAGGGTCTTTCCTTATGGGACCACCTGCCCTCTATTCCAAATTTCGTCATGTTCATTTATTGCAATATGTAGATGTGGCATTTAAGGTCATGTGATTTCATATTATCACTAGAATTTTATCCAAAACTGGGCTGGTACTTGGTACTTTATTTAGCTGTTGCTGAGGTGTGATGCATTTGAAGAAATAGGAGAAAACTTGGACTAGAAAGGAGCTGGACCCTTCGTCTTACTCAATTTATGTATAACAGTTTACCAGCATTTTTAGTCTTCAATTTGAGTCAGATTGATCTAATCTTCAAACTAACTAAATCTCTCTGTTACTGCTTAATGCAAAAACCTCATGCTTTCGTTTATTTCTCTGTGTTATTGTTTAGGATGAATTATCCGCCAATTCTCGAACTACCTGATTTTTTAAGTTTTCGCAGATAATTAATCATGCAAATGAACTTGGAAAAGATCCAATTTCCTTGAGTAATTGATTTTGTGAGGAATATCTTGTCGACATGGACAGTTTGCAGTGCCTTCGTCCTACGCATCAGCCACGTGTGTCTAACCACATGGAGCAGATCAAGGACATGATCACACAGGTATGTTTTGTTCAACAACTTGATTATGGAATACTAAATATGGTTTCCATGGTCTGGAAGCAAAGAAATGCAAAAGTTTGATGTGTGATTTTACTTAGCGGAGGCAAACAGTGAATCATTGAGTTTGAGCTGGTTAGGCTTTCTGAAAACCGTTATCCTCTATAGTTTGTCCAACAGTTATTATAATTTAATGAGTAAGAAATAAAGATGGCTAATGAGATGTAAAAGGTGCAGCAATAAGGCAAGAATGAATATCACATCCAGATGACTCAATTACAGACAGAGTATCAATACATAAATAGACATGTGAAAGGTTTCACAGTTATATGCATATAACCGTGACAATCATGGCTTATAATATTAAGCCTCATAGTTTCAAAGATACTCCTGCTGAAGACCAAAATATATATTTTGATGTTCTGAAAATTAATGGTTTTGTTCCTCATTTTTAAGTTTATGGCTTTGTTTAGTTAAAATTGTCATTTTATTGAATGATAGACCTCAATTTGGTAGTTCTTTCATCAAAATGTATTCGTGATTTGACTTATCTTGGGATGCTTTGTTTTTCTTGTAGTTTAAATGAATGTGGACGTTTTTCTGTAGATCATAAACAATGACTTTGCATATGTTGTTGAAGGAGATGTCCTCTTTGCGGTTGATAAATACCCAAATTATGGTCAATTGTCTGAGCAGAGACTGGAAAATATTAGAGCCGGCGAGCGTGTTGCAGTTGACTCAAGAAAACGTAATCCTTTTGACTTTGCATTGTAGAAGGTAAAAAATCTCAAATAATTATATCTCAATGTTATACTTTGCTGACACATCCAATTTCAAACACTCTCTTAATTTTAAAGGCTGCAAAACCTGGTGAGCCAAGTTGGGAAAGTCCATGGGATCTTGGAAGACCAGGATGGCATATATAGAGTGCAGTGCAATGAGTGCTCATTATTTGACATTCAAGTTTGACATCCATGGTGGTGGACTCGATTTAGCCTTTCCACATCATGAAAATGAGATTACGCAGAGTGCTGCTGCATGCCAAGAAAGCAATGTGAGTTATTGGATGCACAATGGGCATGTCACTAATAACAATGAAAAAATGTCAAAGTCTTTAGGGAACTTTTTCACCATCCGTGATGTGAGCTTCAGATCCAGCACTCGTTCTTTGTTTGTCCTTATTTTGTTCTTTTCTATTCTTATACTACTATCAGCACTATTAGAAGCATCCTTAGTTTTATTATTAGTGCTATTTTTTCCTTTTTAATCATTAGTTTTACTACGGCAACTACTAGCATTGCTAGTATTATTACTGTAACTATTATTGGTAAAGACATTGCAGCTTTATTTACATGTTTTATGGATAACATGTAGGTTAATGAAAGGTATCATCCACTGGCTGTGAGACATTTTCTGATCAGTGCACACTACCGCTCTCCGCTTAATTACACTGTTTTCCAGCTGGAAAGTTCGTCAGATGCAATCTTTTACATTTATCAGGTTTAAGAACTTATCCTTGTTTGCTGAAGTTTTAGCCCATCTATGTAATGGATTTCAATTAGCAGATGTATCAAAGTGAGTTTTGGTGTATGTATATTAATATATATATATATATTGAATTACTCGCAGCATTGTGTTTACGCTTATTCGGTGTTAGAACAACGACTCCTTATAAATTGTATAACCAATTGTCATTTGTTAAGATTTTTTTTCCAACCCTTTTAGAAATTATTCCAAAAATAGTGTTGTTTCCCCCTTTTGTACGTGTTATCAATGTTGTTTTCCAATTGGTGTTGTTCAGCCCCAAAAATAGTTTTAATGCAGTATACATCTGGATGAGTATTTTTCATTTTTTCTTTGTTTTCCTCCCTTGATATACTGCATTTATAATTTTCCTGTGCTTAGTTTAATTGATATGGATACTAATGGAAGACAAAAGCATGCAAGTATAAATTGGTTGCATCCTTACTTTTCCATGTATTCATAACTCTAAGAATTGAATTGCACTATTGTGATTTTAGACATTACTTTTCCATGCTTTGTCATTGTTTCAAAACCGAATCATGGAGGGTGTAGGACAGACTGGCAAGATGATTGGGATTTCAACAGATGCCCAAAAATGCATTGATAAGCTATGGGATGAGTTTGAGACTAGGATGTTGGATGATTTGAGCACTTCACACATATTGGCCGGTGTTTTCCAAGATGCCTTGAAGTTCACACATATTGACCTAATGTGTTGTGTGCACACCTTTACATGTTTGTCTGAATATGAAATGCCTTTTTTTCACTTGAACTTTGACAGAAGAAATAAAAGCAACAGCAATTATTGTTGATCCAATCCCTTACTGAGATAGAGAAAGAAGTTAAGGCGGTTCTAAATGTTTTGGGACTGCTTCCTGAATACACTTATGCTGTGAGGTGAAATTTCCCATTTCTTTCGGTTAATGTTCGGTAATTTTGACTTTCTAACTTTATTTGTCATGGTTAAAAACTTACCAGCAAGAGCATATTTTGCATTGGTCAGGTCTTGCAGCAGTTAAAAGAGAAGGCATTGAAGAGGGCAAACCTAACCGAGGATGAAGTGCTGAAATTAATGGAGAAAAAAGCAAGGGCAAGGAAAAACAAGGAATTCTCGAGAAGTGATCAGATCAGGGGAGATTTGAGTGCAAAGGGAATTGCACTCATGGATGTGGGAAAGGAAATGGTTTGGAGACCATGTGTTAAGCAGGAAGAACAGGAGGCACCATCTATTGCACAAGTACAGAAGCAAAACCCACCACCAGCTGCTTCAAGTTAATAGTAAGCCTTTGATCTAACCCTCAACTTACTTTCCAATTCTAGAAGAGCAAATACTTGTTTTGAAATCAAGAAAGTAATATGTGGATTTACTTGTGCACTTTTTGTTGTAACATTGATGGTATGGAATTCACCATATTGATCATTTAAGGGTGAAATAAGTTTATGATTGCTAAATCCTTTTCACCTACAACACAGTAGGCTTTGGCCTTTATAGAGTTCCCTTGTTGCACTTATTGAATTTTGATTGAGCCCATGAACTTCTTATTTTTTGTTTTTATTTTTATCTTCATTTAGTCCAACTATTTTTAGGAATTATACTAATACTCCAAAACTTTCTCTCTTTTCCAGAGGGGCCTACTTTTTTCATCTTTAATATTCTTTCCTAAGGCACTAATATCAAATGGTGAGATCTATTTCAATCCTAGGTTGAAGCAACAAACCCTTTTAAATTTCTAAGCCAATTAACAAATTTAATAGAAACGATGTTATTTACTAATTCTTTTCCAGAAAAACATGACTATAATATAATTTGCTATATTCAATTACCGTATTGGAGATTAGACGTAACTGAATTAGTTATTGAATTGTTAGATAACTAAAATAGCTTGCTGTTTTAGTTTGCCCTTAAACAGATAACTGAAACGGCTGCTTTAGTTATCTAACAATTCAATAACTAATTAATAACTAATTCAGTTACGTCTAATCTCCAATATACCGAAATATGCATGGAATTAAATGTAGAACAGACTGGCTGGTAGTGGTCTAGCCTTTCACACGTGAAGACGCTCCTGCCTACAATTATAGTCACGTGTGATTTCACCACCATCATCAATATACTTTCTTTAGCTTCTTTCTTTGGCCCCACCCTATTTTTACTCATTACCCCTAATCCCTTTTTAATTATTTATTTTTCTTAATTATTTCCATCCTGAATTACTGATATTTTATAAGTAATTTTTATGTTCATTAATTATAATTACATTATTACTCTCTTATTATGTGCTTTTAAAAAAATAGAAAAAATAAAAGTATGTCTAATTATAAATGAAGAATTTGCAAATATGGCATGTCAATCCAAGTTGGCTTGTAGAAAACTTCCTTTGTAATTTTTGTTTTTTCTTTTGACGTGGAATTAAAATATTAATCCGTAATATTATAATACATTTGTTTTGTCTTATGATGCTATTTAATTATTCAGTTTATTATTACACCTGCACCAGTCCTAGCACCCCTAGCAGATTGGATGTCTAATCCTTCCATTACAACTCATCCAGCTATTTCTGAGGGTGGCCTTGCATAGCTGCCTTAAAGCATCCTAGTTTGTTTTCTGAGGGTCCCTAATGAAGTAGTTTTTTTTTTCCACAAATTTTGTTTTGACTCTAGTACAAGTAAATAATTTCCTATTATATAGAAAGTCTTAGTTGTTCACTATTGTTGCTGAACTGATACATAAACTATAATTATTCAACAGTTATGTTTCTTTCGAGTGAGCAAAACAACCTGAGAGGATTATATGAGGACTTTGTTTTGCAAGAACTCAAAAAGTGAACATTTTGAGGGATATTTTGGATGTAATTGAGTTTTAGAGTTTGAGTATATGGTTGATGGGTTTTTGCTTCCATTTAGAGTTGTATGACAATTTGGGATCTCGAGTTGATTATGAGACATCTGGTCGTTGGTGCACAACAATGGCATACAGTGCTGATGGTACAAGGTTAGAATACTTAATTTATTATTGCAGTAATACCTTTTGTTATGTTTAAAAGATGAGAAAATGATTTTATACTCCACGGATATTAGTCAAATCCATATGTTGAATAAATACTACATGGTTCTTTGTGTTCTTAGGTATTTTCAAGCCATGACATATATGCTTCTTCATTGATATACAAATTGGACAAGGAACTTATAGCAGTGTATACAAGGCTCGTGACTGAATATATGTTTAAGACATTGTTAATATTCTTGATGTTTTTATTTAATTTATTTATGTCATGTCATTGATTTTGTCTTACCGTTAATTTTTAGTTTACATTACATTATCTTGTAATCATATATTTTTGGTAGTTAATGGCTCTTCCATGCATGCAATTTTTCAAACTTCTTTCCTGTCAATCATGGGTTTTTGATATTAAAAAATTGTCATAATTTTTAGTGACGGATTCGCGATGAATAGGACCGTCGTTAATTTTTTACTTATGGGTGAATTTAGCAATGGAAATACATATCCGTTGCTAAATTTAGCAACGAAAATTTATATTCCATTGCTAAAATTGACCAATTCACCGTATCTTGCATTATTGAATTTAGCAACGGAATTTCATTTCCGTTGCTAAAAATAGCAACTGCCAAATTAGCAATCGAAATTTCCGTTGCTATTTTAGATTAGCAATGAAAATTTGCTATTTTCGTTACTAATTTGCAATTTTCTTATAGTGCATATTGGACTTATTCAAGTAGGCATAAAACCTCTAACAAGAGAATGATTAAACACCTTAATTCTTTGTGTTTTGAGGGATGCAAGATTTTTAGAATTTGAGGATGGAATTATAAGCTCAGTTGAGTCGAGTCTTTTTTAAGGATCGATTTCTTTTGAATGCTCAACAAATATTTCATTATCTTTAATAGATCCAAACATTTTGAAATCTTTGGTTTTACAAATTAAAACTCATAATTACAAAATGCTGGAAGGATCAATTTCAATAGCTATCATTTACAAAGTACATTATAAAGTAATATTTTCTGCTTTTACATCTGTAAAAAATATTACAAAAAAGGGTGAAACCTTATTTTTACAAACGAATTTATCCAGAGCAAATACTGTTATTTCAAAAATCATACTTTGAAAAGATATTGATCTTCCTAAAGAATGGATTTTAGAAGGAGCCACAAAACCAAAATCTCCTGAAAAAATCTAAACCAAACACTCATTCAATACGATGATGGAAGTATAAAATTAAGCTTTTCAAGAGCTTACAGTTGTCGGTTTTTTGACTCTAGTTCCTCTACTAGTATTGTAGACATAGCACGAGCCTCAAAGCTTCCCTCAATATTTCATCTCCCTGATAAGGAAGAAAATTTCTCAAAACCTAGATTTTCTTGTTCAAGCATCCCAAGTGCATCTTTTCAAAATGTTGATTATTCAACAACAGTCCCTCATCAAGTCTACACTAGACCACAGGTTTCAAATGAGGAATCACAAAATATTTCTCCACCAACTTCACCATCTTTTTCGGTAATAACATAACATGTTATAAAGGAATTAAAAGTCATTGAAAAGAATTTTGAAGTGGACAAAACATATTTTCATAAGGATTTCTATTCAAAAGAAAATCTAGAAAAAAAAACATGGTTCTTTAAAAATTTTCTGGAAAAAAGAAAAGAAATTCAAGAAAAATATTATGAATTTGTTTTTGAAAATAAAACGCAAATTATGTTCTTTGATTGTTTGAAATTTATGCTTTGCAAGAAAAAATTTCATATCCATTTCAACAAAAAACTATTAATCCTATAACTTCTAGAAGTAAGGATACAGAGTGGGAAATATCTAATGGTAGAAAAATACAGTCAACACATCCGCTATTAAGACATATAAAAATAACACATTTAAATCAAATAGTAGAAGCTAGTCCTTACAAAACTCCGAATGAAAATACGAATAAAGATATTAAAAATATTATTCAACAGAATAATTTTACAAATACTCATCTTAGTATAATTGCAAAATAATTAACTAGAATAGAGAGCAACAAAAAACTTTTGTAGTTTCCCTCGTTGAAACCATAGAATCTAAGATAAAAAAACCCGATCTTCAAATCTTTTCAAGTATTCAAGACTAGTCAAAATTTATTTATGGAGTGTAAATCAAAATTTACTCAAGCCTTGAAAGATCAGTTAAGTAGGATAGAGTCATCCTCTACTTCTGCTCCCATAGTTGCACAAGACACCTTAGATAAAAATAAAATAGTCAGCATTTTAGATTAGATTTCTGACTCTGAAGAACGTCAAAAACAGGAGTTGTCCAGGCTCCATTGGCCATGAAGTTCACCTTCACCTTTGGCCATGGTAACTGCTCCGGACTTAGGCATAGAAAATAAACCAAACATATTATCTCAGTCCAAGTTTAATGCCTCTACTATCTATGAATGAAACATAGATGGTATGTCTGAGTATAATATCCTTAGTCTTCTGCAACAGATGACTATGGCTTTAAATGCCTACAAAACCCAAATAAATACCCCTGATAGAGCCATAGTTGAACTCCTAATAGCAATTTTTTCAAGTCGGTTAAAAGGTTGGTGGGATTTTCATCTTACTGAGCAACAACAGTTAGAAATTTTAGGTGTTATTCAAACAACAGATGAAGGAACTCCCATCCTCGATGAGTTAGGAAACCTTGTTCCGGACACAGTCGCAACACTAATCCACACAATCAGTTTGCACTTCATAGGAGATCCATCTCATTTAAAAGATAAAAATGCAGAATTACTTTCAAATCTTAGGTGTAAAAAGCTTTCTGAATTTCAAAATTATAAAAATACATTTCTAAATAGGGTAATGCTTAGAGAAGATTCCAATCAACCATTTTAAAAAGAAAAATTCTTAGTAGGATTACCAACACTCCTAGGAGAAAAGGTTAGAAATAAAATCAAAGAAACGTTTGGAATTAATCAAATCCCATATAGTCATTTGAATTATGGAGAATTGGTTAGTTTCACTCAAAAGGAAGGATTAAAAATCTGTCAAGATTTAAAACTTTAAAAACATTTAAAAATGGAAATGAAGAAGATAAAACAGGAATTGGGATCGTTTTGTAAACAATTTGAAATTCCTACAGGAAATCAAACAAAAGATTGTGGAGGTTCTTGTTCAAAATCCCACAATAAAACCAATAGAAAATCTCGCAAACGGTTTTTCCCAAAACCAAACAAAGACAATTTTTATAGAAAATCTAAAAAACCCCATAGAAAACATAAGCCAATTAAGAAATCTTCAAAAAGATTTGAGAAACAGGTTGTTTGTTACAAACATAACCAACCTGGACACATTTCAAATATTGTAAATTAAATAGGAGACTTCATGAACTGCAACAAGAAGATGATTTAATCCAAAAGCTTTCAATAATTCTAGTTGAAACTTCAGATGAAGAAACCCAAACAGGTTTTTTAGAAAATGAAGAATATTTTCAAAATGATTTTGTAACCTCTAGTTCATCATAAAACGATTCTGAAGATGATTTAGAATCAATTAAATCTTTAAATGTTCTCACAAAAGATCAAGAATTAATGCTTGATATAGTAAAACAAATAGAAGATAAAAAAAACTTCAAAAGGAAATTATAGAAAACTCTTAAAATCTTTTGAAAGTAAAATACCCAAATCCCTTTGACCTTCAAATTCTGCTTTGATTAAAATAAACCCCTATGATTTAACAAAAATCTTAGGAGAAAATCACAGAAAAACCCTCATGTTACTATCCAGTCACTTCAAGAAGAAATTAGAATAGTGAAACAAGAGTTGAAAACTCTCAAACAAAATAAGAATCTGATTATAAAATTCTTCATGACTTAGTTTCAACAATTAAATTACAAAATGAGACAGAAGAAGAAGATCTTGAATTAACAAAAAATGAAATTGAAAACCTGGAAACAATTTCAGAAGATTTTTTATTTGTTTTAAGAACGATCACAAGTAGAAAATATCTGATCAAAATAACACTTATTTTTTCAGATGATTTCAAAATTGAGACAATTACTCTTTTCGATACTGGTGCAGATTTAAACTGTTTAAAAAATGGTATCATTCTAAAAAATTTGCTAAAGAAACAAATGAAAAATTTTCTGCAACAAAAAATTCAAAAATGATCATCAAAAGCAAAACAGAAGCCATCATAAAAAATGGTTATGTTTCAATCAAAACTCCTTTCGTTTTATTGGAAAATATAAATCATAGTGTCATTTTAGGGACTCCATTTATCAATATGATTACTTCCTACTCTGTTAATTATGATAGTATTTCTTTTAAATCAGAAGAAAACAAAATTATTTTCCCTTTCATCGAAAAACCTAGGAAAATAAATCTTAATCTTTTAAAAGCTTGTTCAATTTATAAAAATGAATTAAATCTTATGATTCAAGGAAAACGAAAACATCTTCAATTCTTAAAACAAGATGTTTTATTTTCTAAAATTCAAAAGAATTTAGAGACTGATTTAATAAAAAAGAAAATACAAGATTTTCAAAAACAAATTGAAAAAGAGATTTGTTCGAATTTACCAAATGCTTTCTGGCAAAGAAAACACCATATGGTTGATCTACCATATGAAAATGATTTCACAGATAAACAAATCCCAACAAAAGCTAGACCAATTCAAATGAATCAAGAACTCAGAAATCACTGTAAAAAAGATATTCAAGATTTAATTTTAAAAGGATTGATTGTAAAATCTTGATCTCCTTGGAGTTGTGCCTTTTTTTATGTCAATAAAAACTCAAAAATAGAAAGAGGAACACCCAGACTTATGATTAATTACAAACCGCTTAATAAAGCTTTGAAATGGATTCGTTATCCGATTCCAAACAAAAAAAATCTTTTGCAAAGTTTACATTCTGCCTTAGTTTTTTCAAAATTTGACTTGAAATTAGGATTTTGGCAAATCCAAATTGAACCAAAAGATCGATACAAAACGGCATTTACTATTTCTTTCGGTCGATATGAATGGAAAGTATTGTCATTTGGATTAAAAAATGCTTCATCAAAATTTCAGAGAATAATGAACGATATTTTCGTGCCTTATTCAAAATTTTGCATACTATATAATGATGACATTCTTATTTTCTCAAACTCCTTAGAACAACATTTCAATGATTTAAAAACATTCTTCATGGTTTCCAAAAGAAGTGGATTAGTTGTTTCAAAAACCAAAATGTCTCTCTTTTAAACAAAAATTCATTTTTTGGGTCACTACATTACTCAAGGAACAATTACTCTGATTGAAAGGTCATTAGCTTTTGCAGAAAAATTTCTTGACAAAATCCTAGAAAAAACCCAACTCCAAAAGTTCTTAGGAAGTTTAAACTATGTCATAGATTTTTGCCCAAACATTAACCTTTTAGCAAAACCATTACATGATAGGTTAAAGAAAAATCCAAAACCTTGGACTAATGAACACACAAAGTAGTCCAACAAATCAAAAAACAAGTCAAAGAAATCCCTTGTTTGCATCTAGCTAACCCTTTAGCATATAAGATAGTAGAAACATATGCATCAGACTTAGGATATGGGGGAATCCTAAAACAAAAATCCAATGGCAAGGAATACATTGTCCAATATACATCTGCACATTGGAATGATTGTCAAAAAAATTATCCAACCATCAAAAAAGAAATTCTTTCAATTGTCATGTGCATTCAAAAATTTCAAAGCTATTTACTCAATCAAAGATTTTTATTTCGCATTGATTGTAAGTCAGCAAAAGAAATTTTGTAAAAAGATGTTAAAAATATTGCGTCAAAATAGATTTTTGCCAGATGGCAAGCAATCCTTAGTATTTTCGATTTTGAAATTGAATTTATTAAAGGAGAACAAAACTCAATCCCAGATTTTATGACCAGAAAATTTCTTCAAAACAGAACTTAAGTGAATCCTCACTATGCTGAGAAAATCTAAGAAAGGAAAAGAGAAGGAGGTCCAAAAGGACCAAGAAGAACAAAATCCAAAACCAGCAGTATATTCTATTGTTCCAATTAGGTCTTGGGCCGATGCAGTCGAAGACGAAGAAAAAATAAGACAACATTGGAAATAGGCCCAAGAATGGGTGCAAACCATTCAAAATGACCTAGGACTAAAATTTTGGTTCCAAAAGGCTTTGGGTGACAAAAAAAAACCCACAGGCCGAAGTCAACCAAAAGATTACCATTGTAAGTAATTCACTTCCTATTATTTCAAAAATAGAGAAAGGAGAATCTTCCTCCTCCTGGGACTATCAATAGGCCTGGTATAATGCTTTTCTCCTACAAAACCAAAGCTCTAGCCACACTTGGCTATTCTTTTTTAACTTAAAAATTGACCCCTCAAAAATTCAATTTTGGTTCAACCATTGGTGAAAATTTTATGGTGCAATCCCTGAAATCCTAAAACCTTCAGTTCAGGAAGGATATGATCTTTTCAAAACTTCTTATAGACCAATAAACAGGGAAAGAAGATCCCATCCCTTACTTCTCTTTGCAATGAAATTCTATTTGCTATGGATTTAAGCATGGTTTTTAGAATATCAGCTAAAAGAGGCCCAAACAGTTCTCATTAGAAGATTCAAGGCCCGTTGATGGACAAAGTTTTCAGTGCCCACCAGTATCAAATGGCATGGTGTCAAAAAATGGCTTCAAGCACAAGGATTGATTAAACAAGGCCCAAAAATACCCAGTTCTTGGCCCAAAAATCCTTTGCTCAAATCCAACTTGCAGTAGCCAAGACCAAGGAAGAATATTTTCAGATCATGGCCCAACTTCTAAAGAGTGAGGCCTCATCTTCCTCAAAACCTTCCTTGGCCCATTTGGTAACAAACTCGTCTTCAGAATCTGACCTAATTTACTTAGGTGATGACAATAAAGATGATTGCTATGGTATTTTTCCACCACTTTAAACATGGATTCATTTTAAAGTCCATTTATTGTCAACATGCCTAGTCCAAAAGCCAATAAGGCCCATAAAAAAAAGTAAAATTCAAAATTTATCTATAACAGTAAAATGATTAGATTATTTTCGACAGATATCTGTGCTCCCCATGTGAAGTCTCCACCCACTCCAAAGTGGATGAAAAAGTTGTTGCACCAAATTCAAACTCTCGTGACTTATGAGAATCTTTCCAGATAAACGTGGGTCCAAGATCCCACTTATTATGGTGTAACAAACGGAAGATATGTCTTTAAAAAGGGCTCCACTGCTCCTCTCCAGAGGAGGACACATCTTTTAAGAATTTCAAGTGTTTCTCCTCTCAAACTTAGAAATTATGAAGCTAATGTGTTGAGCACACCTTGTAAAATTGAGTTTGAGTGTTTCTCCAAAACAAATCTTGTATTTTCTTTTATAATCAGAAAACGTAAGTATGCTCATGTGTTGAGCCTTACTTTTGAAATTTATTTTTCATTTATAAAATTTTAATCTTGTGTTATTGTTTGTGTTCAAGTGTTGCTATATTTTAAGTATGCTCTGCACTTGCGGCTTAGGCTGATCTTGTGCATCAGAAAAAATTGTTTGCATTCTGCATGTGTTGCATTCAACAGGTATTTATGTTGGAATATATAACCCTTCTTCGAGAGCTATACTGAATAGTATAGTGGGCTGTTATTCCACGTACCTTACATTCATATTTTTTGCATTTGGCATTCATATACCCTTCTGTTCCCGGGCGTCCATGGTATCAGAGCTTAAGGGGTAGTAGATTTATAAAGTAAGTTTTTATAATTTAAAAATTTTTATATTACTTTTTGAAAATTTTAAAATATTTTCTGAGTAATGATAGTTGTTGGGTAGTAAATCCCGTGTTAGCCGACGGACAAGCGTTTAGGGTAGTAAATCCTTTTCAAGTTTATCCAGAAGAGGAATAACAATTTTTCAAAAATTAATTTTAAAATTTTGAAATTATGGATAATTTATTTTGTAGAACTACTTCTTTCTCAAGTTCTTCTACTTCAAACTCTCTTGAACTGGGTACTCAAAAATTAAACATCGTCAATAGTGAAGAAATTACTATTGAAGATTTTCAAACATCAATAAATAACTGAAAAATTCCAAAAATAAAAAGAGATCAAGTTTATAGGGATAATCTTTTCCAAAAACTCATAAAAATTGATTTAATAATCAAAACAGAAGAAAGAGTTCAAATCTCAAAACCATTTGAAACTACTCATCTTCTTTCCCAAAAAACTCTGCAGAAATATATAGATAAAAAATATGAATATATCCATATAGGACTTATTCAAGTAGATATAAAACCTATAACAAGAGAAGGATTAAACACCTCAATTCTTTGTGTTTTGAGGGATGTAAGATTTTTAGAATTTCATGATGAAATTATAAGCTTAGTTGAGTAGAGTCTTTTTCAAAGACAGATTTCTTTTGAATGCTCACCAAACATTTCATTATCTTTAATAGATCCAAACATTTTGAAATCTTTGATTTTACAAATTAAAACTCATAATTACAAAATGCTAGAAGGATCAATTTCAGTAGCTATCATTTTCAGAGTACATTATAAAGCAATATTTTCTGCTTTTACATCTGTAAAAAATATTACAAAAAAGGGTGAAACCTTATTTTTACAAACGAATTTATCCTGAGTATATACTGTTATTCCAAAAACCATACTTTGGAAAGATATTAATCTTTCTAAAAAATGGATTTTAGAAAGAGCCACAAAACCAAAATCTCCTGAAAAATCTAAGCCAAACATTCAATTGAGGAAAATTACTCAGTACGATGATGGAAGGGTAAAATTAAGCTTTTCAAGAGCTTACAGTTGTCGATTTTTTGACTCTGGTTCCTCTACTAGTATTGTAGACATAGGACGAGCATCAAAGCTGCCTTCAGTAATTCATCTCCCAGATAGGGAAGAAAATTTTTCAAAACCTAGATTTTTTTGTTCAAGCATCCTAAGTCCATCTTTTCAAAATGTTGATTATTCAACAACAGTCCCTCATCAGGTCTACACTAGACCACAGGTTTCAAACGAGGAATCACAAAATATTTCTCCACCAACTTCACCATTTTTTTCGGGAAGACAGAAAATGTTATAAATGAATTAAACGTCATTAAAAAGAATTTTGAAGTGAAAAAAATATATTTACATACGAATTTCTATTCAAAAGAAAATCTAGAAAAAAAGAACATGGTTCTTTAAAAATTTTCTGGAAAAAAGAAAAGAAATTCAAGAAAAATATTATTAATTCATTTTTGAAAATAAAACTCAAATTCTATTCTTTGATTGGTTTGAAATTTATGCTTTGCAAGAAAAAATTTTATATCTATTTCAACAAAAAACTGTTAATCCTATAACTTCTAGAAGTAAGGATACAGAGTGAGAAATGTCTAATGGTAGAAAAATACAGTCAACACATCCACCATTAAGACATATAAAAATAACACATTTAAACCAAACAGTAAAAGCTAGTCCTTGCAAAACTCCGAATGAAAATACAGATAAAGATATTAAAAATATTATTTTAATGACTATACTAGATAATCCTAATTACTGTTACTAATTACATTCGTTAATTCTAACAATGCTATGACTTATCTGTTGATGATGCATATATAAACATACATACATACATTCTATGCACATCATGCATGATCATGTACTTATATTTTCACTTGCTGTAGAGTATTCTTAACATAACTTTATAATTACACGCCTTTATACATATACAAATGCCTTAGATGTAACCAAAAGAGATACAAAAATCAATCTCAACATTTATGCTACTTCTAATCTTGTGTTGACTTGTGAGATTGTTGGCTTTGTCCCTGAACACACAATCTACCTTGCAAACCTACACGGATAAACACCCGTGCTAAGCTATAAAGCTTAGTGGGGAACAACTAATAATATGCAGATAACTACTTACAGTAGCTATTTTCAATCATTCAATAATGATAGAAATACAAAGCCTTACAAGATTAATCAAGATATAACAGTATCATATAATCAGAACAATAACATACGTTATAATGTATTTGCACAAATGGCCTGCTTACAATTCCCTGTGGGTGTGGATAACGGGTGCAATGGATACCCGAAGGTATCAAAACAGAAGGATACCCGTAGGTATCTAAACAGAAGGATACACGTAGGTATCCGAACAGAAGTCTCATGTAGAGACAAATAGAAGACTCATAAGAGTCAAACAGAAGCAGCTGCGATAACCCTATAGGCATGCCTATCTATCCACAACCAAGTCTCTATGTGCAGGCATAACATATCACATATTGTAATTTATTGAAATACATTTCTGTATGTTTCTATTTGAGAAATAGAAACTTACCTTGTTATTCCTTAAGCAAACTTGCATCGCTATATACATATAGAGAACACATTTGCCATATATCTATAATTTAGGATGATTTATAAGCTTAGAAGGGTTTAGGCAAAGTTTAAATCCCAATTGAAGTCGAAGAAAACAAACAAACATAAAGGCATATTGTCGCACTCGCGACACTAGTCGCGCTCGCGATGAATGTCGCGACCGCGGCGACAATCGCGCTCGCGACAGAGAACAACGGCCTAAATAAGCATTTCCTGATATCGCGCTCGCGGCATAAGTCGTGCTCGCGACACAAGGCTTCCGTTTGATGTCACGCTCGCGACATAAAACGACGGGGCAACCGCCTTATAGTGATTGTTGTTCAGAAATCCTGTAAATTAATGTAAAAACTCATATTGCATCTAAATTTCGACATACCAGATGGATTTTTCAGAAAATACTATCTTCTACAAAGTTTTAGGTTTACAATTCTAGTTTTCAAAACACTAAAAATCTCCTCAATAGGACCTGTAAATCTCCAGTTATTCAATAAAAACCACAGACTGTTCACAAAGGCAGAAATCACAACCACAATCAGATTTCAATACCGATTTTCACTATCATGCAGTGAAATTCAGATTTCAGTTTCTTCTAACAAAATCAAGACATGCAAGTCTAATTTCTATAGCAACTGGAATTTCCTCATTTGAGCAACTATATCTCAAGATATGAGCAAAAGTGTACAGACTAGTCAAATGATCTTTAAAAACAGATTTTCATGCTTCCAACCAAAACTCACATACTTCCAACTTTAAACCCTTTCTAAGCTTTAAATCATCCATAACACACATGAGAGGCACTCAAAATATCTCTCATGACAAATCAATATATATATAAATACACATACAAAATTCTAAGTTCCCATACCTTGTTATAACTCTTCCTTTCTCTTCAACCTTGAAGAGTCTCCTTCCCCTTTCTTTTACTTATTTCTCCTTCTAAAACACATAAAACACTTCTATGAAAATCTAACATGCTATACAAAGAATCACTTACATTAAAGGAGAAGCAAGTTACCTTAACCCCCAAAAACCAAGTAAACCTTTACTTCTTTCTCAAAAATTCCAAGAAATCTAGAGAGAGAGGATGAGAGAGAGTTTAGGGTTTAGGAGATAGAGAAGATGAAGATGGAGAGTGAAGACCATGAGTTGGCCGGCCCTCCTTCATCACAAATATCTACCTCACTTTAATTTCCAATTGGTCCAAATGTCAAGTTTAAGTCAAAGTTGTCTCAACTTTCCTTTATTTCTAATAATGCCCCAAAACTTACTCTTTTGCTTTTCAATTAAGTCCTTCAATACATACATACACACAATTAAACATGGACACTAATAATTAATTAGTGTTAATTCTTCTAGGGTACACTGAGGGGCATTACAACTCTTTCCCCCTAAAAGAATTTCGTCCTCGAAATTATACCTGTACTGAAGAGCTGAGGGTATTGAGCCCGCATAGCTGCTTCAGGTTCCCAAGTCGCTTCTTGTATTCCATGGTGTTGCCATAACACTTTGACTAGAGGGATTTCTTTGTTCCTTAACTGTTTAACTTCCCTGGCTAAAATCTGTTTAGGCTCTTCATCATACGTATAATCAGTTCTGACACTGATATCTTGCACTGGTATGATATGTGACTCATCGGACCGATATCGCCTGAGCATCGAAACATGAAAAACATTATGCAACTTTGATAGATCATTAGGAAGATCTAATCGATATGCTACCGGTCCAATCCTTTCTAGGATTCTGTAAGGACCAATAAACCGGGGACTGAGTTTTCCTTTCTTTCCGAACCGTAGTACTTTTCTCCATGGGGACACTTTTAGAAACACTTTATCATCAACCTGATACTCAGTGTCTTTTCTTTTCAGATCTGCATATGATTTCTGTCTATCACTGGCTTCTTTCAATCGTTGCTTGACAAGTTGGATCTTTTCTTCAGTATCTTTAACAATGTCAGGACCCGTCAACTTATTTTCAGCTAATTCCATCCAACAGGAAGGAGTTCTGCATTTTCTACCATAGAGAGCTTCATATGGTGGCATACCAATGCTAGTTTGATAGCCATTGTTATATGCAAACTCCATCAAAGTCACATATTTGTCCCAACTTCCTGGAAAATCTAAAACACAGCCTCTTAACATATCCTCTAACACCTGAATGATTCTCTCTGACTGCCCATCAGTCTGAGGATGAAAAGCAGTACTAAGAAGAAGCTTTGTACCTAAAGCTTGCTGTAGACTTTTCCAAAATCTGGATGTGAACCTCGGGTCCCGATCTGAAACAATTGAGATTGGTACCCCATGCAGTCTAACAATCTGATCAATATACAACTCAGCTAACTTGTCCATTGAGTAATTGGTTCGAACCGGTACAAAATGAGCCACCTTTGTTAATCTGTCTACTATGACCCACACTGCATCATGTTTCCTTTGAGTAGTGGGTAGACCTGTAACAAAATCCATAGTAACATTGTCCCACTTCCATTGAGGAATGGGAAGAGGGTTCAGTAATCCCGAAGGAAGTTAATGCTCTGCTTTTACTTGCTGACATGTTAGGCACTTAGAAACATACTCAGTCACATCTCTTTTCATTCCTGGCCACCAATAGAATTGTTTCAAATCTCTATACATCTTGTTGTTACCAGGATGCATGGTAAATACGGTGCTATGGGCTTCTTGCAATAATGCTTCCTTCAATTCTTTAACATTTGGTACACATAACCGATTTTGATAATATAAACCACCATCTAGTCCAATAGAATATTCTATCGGACCTCCTGCATGAACTGTTTGAGCCAACTGCTGTAACTTAACATCATCTGATTGTGCATCAAGAACTGTCTGCCTGAGATTAGGGCGAGCTCGCAATTGAGCTAACAAAGCCCCATCAGATGCAAATTTCCATCTATAACCTTGTAATAGCATAGCTGCCACCATCTTTCGGCTCAAAGCATCAGCTACCACATTAGCCTTTCCGGGGTGGTAATCAATGATACAATCATAGTCCTTGAACAATTCTAACCATCTGCGCTGTCTTAAATTGAGATCTCGCTGAGAAAGCAAGTATTTAAGACTCTTGTGATCCGTATAGATTCTGCACTTCTCACCATACAGGTAATGCCGCCAAATCTTTAAAGCAAACACAACTGCGGCCAATTCCAAATCATGAGTCAGATAATTCTGTTCATGAGGCTTCAACTGTCTAGATGCATAAGCCACTACTTTACCTTCTTGCATCAACACACATCCCAAACCATTACTCGATGCATCACTATACATAGCATATTCTCTACCCGTTATTGGTTGGGTAAGAACTGGAGCTTCCGTTAACATCCTTTTTAACTGATCAAAACTGGCTTGACAACGATCTGTCCACTCAAATCTAGCTTCTTTCCGAAGTAACTTAGTGAGCGGAGAGGCAATAACTGAAAAACCTTTCACAAACCGCCTATAATAGCCAGCTAAGCCCAAGAAACTTCGGACTTCTGGTACATTTTTAGGCGGTCTCCAGTTTACAATAGCCTCAATCTTCCTAGGGTCCACCCTGATGCCTTCTGAAGACACCACGTGCCCAAGGAAAGAAACTTCTTTAAGCCAGAATTCACATTTGCTTAACTTGGCATAAAACTGTTGCTCTCTCAGGGTCTGTAACACTATTCTCAAATGCTCAGCATGCTCCGCTTCATCACGAGAGTAGACTAAAATGTCATCTATAAACACCACGACAAATTGATCTAAATAGGGTCTGAACACCCTATTCATCAAATCCATGAAAGCTGCAGGTGCATTAGTCAACCCGAAAGGCATTACTAAGAATTCGTAATGACCATATCGAGTTCTAAAAGCAGTCTTTTGCACATCCATATCTTTGACCCGAAGTTGATAATATCCCGACCTCAGGTCAATTTTAGAAAACACTCCTGCACCCCTTAACTGATCAAAGAGATCCTCAATCCGAGGTAAAGGATACTTGTTCTTCACCGTCACTTTGTTAAGTTGTTTGTAGTCAATACACATTCTCAAGGTACCATCCTTCTTTTTAACAAATAACACAGGTGCGCCCCAGGGTGACACACTAGGCTTAATGAAGCCTTTATCTAACAATTCTTGCAGCTGAACTTTTAATTCTTTCAATTCTGTTGGTGCCATTCTGTAGGGTGCTCTAGAGATAGGAGCAGTTCCAGGCAAAGTCTCAATAGATAGCTCAACTTCTCTCTCGGGCGGCAAACCCGGAAGTTCCTCAGGAAATACATCAGAAAACTCATTAATCACAGGAACATTTTGAAGATCGACTGTCTCTCTCTTAGAATCAAGAACCAAAGCTAGATACGCTTCGCATCCTTTTCTAAGAAATCTTTTTGCTTTCATAGCAGAGATAACATTGGTTAAGGGTTTTGACTTAATACCCTGAATCAATGTCTCTACTTCCCCATCACTCTTAATCACTACTGTTTTAGCTTTACAGTCCACTATGGCATGATATCTAGACAGCCAATCCATACCCAGGATTACATCAAACTCATGAAAAGGCAAAACAATTAGGTCAGCTGGGAACTCTCTCTCATGAATTCTAATAGGGCAATTTTTATAAACTTCATTCACATGAATACTATGGCCCAAAGGACTAATTACACATATATCATAAGTCATATGATTAACAACAGACACATTTCTACCCAGCTCCCCATTACAAATATAAGAATGTGTAGATCCCGGGTCTATAAGCACATGCACATCAGTATCAAAGAGGGAGAATATGCCAGCTATGACCTCAGGAGCATCAGCATCTTCTCGACCTTTCATAGCATAAGCTCGAATAGGAGGTGTAGGAGCAAAAGGTCGATCTACCGACTCAGAAACATTCCTGGACTGGGCTCTAAACTGGCCCGATCCACCTCTGCCTCTAACACGACCTCTACCAAAAGAGGGTGCATTAGAAGCTCCTCGGTTACTCTGTTGACTCGAAACTTGATCCTGCGGCATAGGACAATTAGCTATAAAATGCTCCGTGCTGCCACATCTGAAGCAACAACCGGTGAGCATTCTACAAGTGCCCCAATGTCGCCTAAAACAATAGGTGCATTCTGGAGCTTGGCCTCTGCCTTGTCCTGATACAACACCTCTACCTGAGCCAGCTGTAGAAAAAATCCCCTGCTGTCTCCCTCTAGATGCAGGGTAATTGCCAAATGGCAATGGTTGATCTCCTTGAGTCAACCTCGATCTTTTCCCGGATGTGGAACCACCCCGAGAAAAACTTCTTCTTCTTTGCTCTCTTACTCTTTTCACATTTTCTTCCTTCTCAACCCGGATAGCTGCTTGAACCAGCTGATGATAATCCACAGGATGGAGAGAAATAGGCCCTATCAAATGATCCCGAATCTGATCATTTAATCCATCTTCGAACTGGCGACACTTGAAAGTCCCAGTTAACATTGGTTTTGGTGCATACTTGCTTAAGCGATTGAATTCGGCTTCATATTCAGCCACGGACTTACCTCTTTGCTTAAGATTCAGAAACTGCTTCAACTTTTCATCTTTATAAGCTTCTGTCACATATCTCCTTTTAAACTCAGCTACAAAGAATTCCCAAGAGAGGGAATCAGGTAGCTGAGGTTGAGTCAGAACCAGTTTCCACCAGTCATAAGCTGCTCCCTGAAGTAAGGACATAGCACAAGTCACCTTTTGATTGGCGGGGCACTGAACTTCGGTAAAAACCCTTTCTACTCTTTCAAGCCACAGCTCAGCTTTCTCAGACTCTTCCCAAGTAGAGCCTAGAAACTCTTCTGCACCATGCTTTCTAATCTCAGAAATTGGAGCCTTTGGTGCAGTCATCCTATGTAAAATCTGAGCCATATCCTGGGAAATCTTCAACAAAGCTTCCCCAGACTCAACAGCAGTTGCACCACCTCTAGTAGATGCAGAAGATTCTGGCTGAGAAGGATTCGATTGACCCGGCAGATTACTTTCAGCCGACTCATCTACAACTTCACGATACCTTTCCATCTATAACTATAACAAAGAAACACAGGGACAGCCACAATCAGCCAACAACAATAAAATTCTATATCTAAGACACTTGAAATTCCTATTGGCCAGAACCGCCTAAACCAAGGCGCTCTGATACCCAAAATGTAATGACTATACTAGATAATCCTAATTACTGTTACTAATTACATTCGTTAATTCTAACAATGCTATGACTTATCTGTTGATGATGCATATATAAACATACATACATACATTCTATGCACATCATGCATGATCATGTACTTATATTTTCACTTGCTGTATAGTATTCTTAACATAACTTTATAATTACATGCCTTTATACATATACAAATGCCTTAGATGTAACCAAAAGAGATACAAAAATCAATCTCAACATTTATGCTACTTCTAATCTTGTGTTGACTTGTGAGATTGTTGGCTTTGTCCCTGAACACACAATCTACCTTGCAAACCTACACGGATAAACACCCGTGCTAAGCTATAAAGCTTAGTGGGGAACAACTAATAATATGCAGATAACTACTTACAGTAGCTATTTCCAATCATTCAATAATGATAGAAATACAAAGCCTTACAAGATTAATCAAGATATAACAGTATCATATAATCAGAACAATAACATACTTTATAATGTATTTGCACAAATGGCCTGCTTACAATTCCCTGTGGGTGTGGATAACGGGTGCAATGGATACCCGAAGGTATCAAAACAGAAGGATACCCGTAGGTATCTAAACAGAAGGATACACGTAGGTATCCGAACAGAAGTCTCATGTAGAGACAAACAGAAGACTCATAAGAGTCAAACAGAAGCAGCTGCGATAACCCTATAGGCATGCCTATCTATCCACAACCAAGTCTCTATGTGCAGGCATAACATATCACATATTGTAATTTATTGAAATACATTTCTGTATGTTTCTATTTGAGAAATAGAAACTTACCTTGTTATTCCTTAAGCAAACTTGCATCGCTATATACATATAGAGAACACATTTGCCATATATCTATAATTTAGGATGATTTATAAGCTTAGAAGGGTTTAGGCAAAGTTTAAATCCCAATTGAAGTCAAAGAAAACAAACAAACATAAAGGCATATTGTCGCGCTCGCGACACTAGTCGCGCTCGCGACGAATGTCGCGGCCGCGACGACAATCGCGCTCGCGACAGAGAACAACGGCCTAAATAAGCATTTCCTGATGTCGCGATCACGGCATAAGTCGCGCTCGCGATACAAGGCTTCCGTTTGATGTCGCGCTCGCAACATAAAACGACGGGGCAACCGCCTTATAGTGATTGTTGTTCAAAAATCCTGTAAATTAATGTAAAAACTCATATTGCATCTAAATTTCGACATACCAGATGGAGTTTTCAGAAAACACTATCTTCTACAAAGTTTTAGGTTTACAATTCTAGTTTTCAAAACACTAAAAATCTCCTCAATAGGACCTGTAAATCTCTAGTTATTCAATAAAAACCACAGACTGTTCACAAAGGCAGAAATCACAACCACAATCAGATTTCAATACCGATTTTCACTATCATGTAGTGAAATTCAGATTTCAGTTTCTTCTAACAAAATCAAGACATGCAAGTCTAATTTCTATAGCAACTGGAATTTCCTCATTTGAGCAACTATATCTCAAGATATGAGCAAAAGTGTACAGACTAGTCAAATGATCTTTAAAAACAGATTTTCATGCTTCCAACCAAAACTCACATACTTCCAACTTTAAACCCTTTCTAAGCTTTAAATCATCCATAACACACATGAGAGGCACTCAAAATCTCTCTCATGACAAATCAATATATATATAAATACACATACAAAATTCTAAGTTCCCATACCTTGTTATAACTCTTCCTTTCTCTTCAACCTTGAAGAGTCTCCTTCCCCTTTCTTTTACTTATTTCTCCTTCTAAAACACATAAAACACTTCTATGAAAATCTAACATGCTATACAAAGAATCACTTACATTAAAGGAGAAGCAAGTTACCTTAACCCCCAAAAACCATGTAAACCTTTACTTCTTTCTCAAAAATTCCAAGAAATCTAGAGAGAGAGGATGAGAGAGAGTTTAGGGTTTAGGAGATAGAGAAGATGAAGATGGAGAGTGAAGACCATGAGTTGGCCGGCCCTCCTTCATCACAAATATCTACCTCACTTTAATTTCCAATTGGTCCAAATGTCAAGTTTAAGTCAAAGTTGTCTCAACTTTCCTTTATTTCTAATAATGCCCCAAAACTTACTCTTTTGCTTTTCAATTAAGTCCTTCAATACATACATACACACAATTAAACATGGACACTAATAATTAATTAGTGTTAATTCTTCTAGGGTACACTGAGGGGCATTACAATTATTCAATAGAATAATTTTACAAATACTCATCTTAGTACAATTACAAAATAATTAACTAGGATAGAGGAGCACTAAAAAACTTCTGTAGTTTCCCTTGTTGAAACCATAGAATCTAAGTTAAAAAAACCCGATCTTCAAACCTTTTCAGGTATCCAAGACTAATTAAAATTTATTTAAAGAGGATAAATTAGAATTTACTCAAGCCTTGAAAGACCAGTTAAGTATGATAGAGTCATCCTCTACTTCTGCACCCATAGTTGCACAAGATACCTTAGATAAAAATAAAACACTCAGCATTTTAGATCGGATTTATGACTCTGAAGAAAGTAAAAAATAGAAGTTATCCAGGCTCCATTGGCCACGAAGTTCACCTTCACCTTTGCCCATGGTAACTGCTCCGAACTTAGGCATAGAAAATAGACCAAACATATTATCTCAGTCCAAGTTTAATGCCTCTACTGTCTATGATTAGAACATAGATGGTATGTCTGAGTATAATATCCTTAGTCTTCTTTAATATTTGACTATGGCTATAAATGCCTACAAAATCCAAACAAATATCCCTGATAGAGCCATAGCTAAACTCCTAATAGCAGGTTTTTTAGGTCAGTTAAAAGGTTGGTGGGATTTTCATCTTACTGAGCAACAACAATTAAAAATTTTAGGTGTTATTCAAACAACAGAGGAAGGAACTCCTATCCTCGATGAGTTAGGAAACCTTGTTCCGGACGCAGTTGCAACAATAATCCACATAATTAGTTTGTACTTCATAGGAGATCCATCTCATTTAAAAGATAAAAATACAGAATTACTTTCAAATCTTAGGTGTAAAAAGCTTTTTGAATTTCAAAATTATAAAAATATATTTCTAACTAGGGTAATGCTTAAAAAAAATTCCAATAAACCATTTTGGAAAGAAAAATTCTTAGCAGGATTGCCAATACACCTAGAAGAAAAGGTTAGAAATAAAATCAAAGAAACGTTTGGAATTAATCAAATCCCATATAGTCATTTGACTTATGGAGAATTGGTTAGTTTCACTCAAAAGAAAGGATTAAAAATCTGTCAAGATTTAAAACTTCAAAAATATTTAAAAATTAAAATGAATAAGACAAAACAAGAATTGGGATCATTTTGTAAACAATTTGAAATTCCTACAGGAAATCAACCAAAAGATTGTGGAGATTCTTGTTCAAAATTCTACAATAAAACCTATAGAAAATCTCGCAAACAATTTTTCCCAAAACCAAACAAAGACAATTTCTATAGAAAATCTAAAAAACCCCATAGAAAACATAAGCCAATCAAGAAATCTTCAAAAAATTTTGAGAAACAAGTTGTTTGTTACAAATGTAACCAACCTGGATACATTTCAAAATATTGTAAATTAAATAGGAGACTTCATGAACTACAACTAGAAGATTAAATAATCCAAAAGCTTTCAATAATTCTAGTTAAAACTTCAGATGAAGAAACCCAAATAGGTTTTTCAAAAAACGAAGAATCTTTTCAAAATGATTTTGTAACCTCTAGTTCATCAGAAAACTATTCTGAAGATGATTCAGAATCAATTAAATCTTTAAACGTTCTCACAAAAGATCAAGAATTAATGCTTGATATAGTAAAATAAATAGAAGATTAAAAAATTCAAAAGGAAATTATAGAAAAACTCTTAAAATCTTTTGAAAGTAAAATACCCAAATCCCCTTCACCTTCAAATTCTGCTTTGATTAAAACAAACCCTTATGATTTAACAAAAATCTTAGGAGCAAAATCACATATAATCCCTCATGTTACTATCCAGTCACTTAAAGAAGAAATTGAAATAGTAAAAAAGAGATGAAAACTCTAAAAAAAAAACAAGAATCTGATTATAAAATTCTTCATAACTTAGTTTCAACAATTAAATTACAAAATGAGATAGAAGAAGAAGAAGAAGAAGAAGAAGAAGAAGAAGAAGAAGAAGAAGAAGAAGAAGAAGAAGAAGAAGAAGAAGAAGAAGAAGATCTTGAATTAACAAACAATGAAATTGAAAACCTGGGAACAATTCCAGAAGATTTTTTATTTGTTTTAAGAACAGTCACAAGTAGAAAATATCTGATCAAAATAATACTTATTTTTTCAGATGATTTCAAAATTGAGATAATTGCTCTTTTTGATACTGGTACAAATTTAAACTGTTTAAAAAATGGTATCATTCCAAAAAGATTTGCTAAAGAAACAAATGAAAAATTTTCTGTAGCAAATAACTTAAAAATGATCATCAAAAGCAAAACAGAAGCCATCATAAAAAATGGTTATGTTTCAATCAAAACTCCTTTCATTTTATTGGAAAATATAAATCATAGTGTCATTTTAGGGACTCCATTTATCAATATGATAACTCTCTACTCTGTCAATTATGATAGTATTTCATTTAAATCATAAAAAAACAAAATTATTTTTCCTTTCATTGAATAGGAAAAGAAATCTTAATCTTTTAAAAGCTTGTGCAATTTATAAAAATGAATTAAATCTTTTGATTCAAGGAAAACAAAAACATCTTCAATTCTTAAAACAAGATGTTTTATTTTCTAAAATTCAAAAGAATTTAGAGACTGATTTAATAAAAAAGAAAATACAAGATTTTCAAAAACAAATTGAAAAAGAGATTTGTTCGAATTTATCAAGTACTTTCTAGCAAGGAAAACACCATATGGTTGATCTATCATATAAAAATGATTTCACAGATAAACAAATCCCAACAAAAGCTAGACCTATTCAAATGAATCAAGAACTCAGAAATCACTGTAAAAAAGAGATTCAAGATTTAATTTCAAAAGGATTGATTGTAAAATCTAGATCTCCTTGGAGCTGTGCCGCTTTTTATGTCAATAAAAACTCAGAAATAGAAAGAAGAACACCCAGACTTTTGATTAATTACAAACCACTTAATAAAGCTTTGAAATGGATTCGTTATCCGATTCCAAATAAAAAAGATCTTTTGCAAAGTTTACATTCTGCCTTAGTGTTTTCAAAATTTGACTTGAAATTAGGATTTTGGCAAATCCAAATTGAACCAAAAGATCGATACAAAACGGCATTTACTATTTCTTTCGGTCGATATGAATGGAAAGTATTACCATTTGGATTAAAAAATGCTCAATTAGAATTTCAGAGAATAATGAACGATATTTTCGCGCCTTATTCAAAATTCTGCATAGTATATATTGATGACATTCTTATTTTCTCAAACTTCTTAGACTAACATTTCAAAGATATAAAATCATTCTTCATGGTTGTTGGAAGAAGTGAATTAGTTGTTTCAAAAACCAAGATGTCTCTCTTTCGAACAAAAATTCATTTTTTGGGTCACTACATTACTCAAGGAACAATTACTCTGATTGAAAGGTCATTAGCTTTTGCAAAAAAATTTCCTGACAAAATCCTAGAAAAAACCCAACTCCAAAGGTTCCTAGGAAGTTTAAACTATGTCATAGATTTATGCTCAAACATTAACCTTTTAGCAAAACCATTGCATGATAGGTTAAAGAAAAATCCAAAACCTTGGACTGATGAACACACCAAAGTAGTCCAACAAATCAAAAACCAAGTCAAAGAAATCCCTTGTTTTCATCTAGCTGACCCTTTAGCATATAAGATAGTAGAAATATAAGATAGTAGAAACATATGCATCAGACTTAGGATATGGGGGAATCCTAAGACAAAAATCCAACGGCAAGGAATACATTGTCCAATATATATCTGCACATTGGAATGATTGTTAAAAAAATTATCTAACCATCAAAAAAGAAATTCTTTTGATTGTCATGTGCATTCAAAAATTTCAAAGCAGTTTACTCAATCAAAAATTTTTACTTCGCATTGATTGTAAGTCAGCAAAAGAAATTTTGCAAGAAGATGTTAAAAATATTGCATCAAAACAGATTTTTGCCAGATGGCAAGCAATGCTTGGTATTTTCAATTTTGAAATTGAATTTATTAAAGGAGAACAAAAACTCAATCCCAGATTTTCTGACCAGAAAATTCCTTCAAAACAGAACTTGAGTGAATCCTCACTATGCCGAGAAAATCTAAGAAAGGAAAAGAGAAAGAGGTCCAACAGGACCAAGAAGAACAAAATCCAAAACCAATAGTATCTTCTACTGTTCCAATCAGGTCTTGGGACGATGCAGTCAAAGATGAAGAAAAATAAGGCAGTATTGGAAACAGGCCCAAGAATGGGTCCAAACCATTTAAAATGACCCAGGACTAAAATTCTAGTTCCAAAAGGCTTTGGGTGATTAAAAAGAAAACCCATAGGCCGAAGTCAATCAAAAGATTACCACTATAAGTAATTCACTTCCTATTATTCCAAAAATAGAGAAAGGAGAATATTCCTCCTCAAAACCCCTTTCTCAAAAGATTTCAAAATCCTCGCAAGAGGAATCTTCAAATAAAAGTATTTTAAAAAACTCTCAAGAGATTCCTTGTGATGGAACATCTTCAAAATATTCGAAAGAAGAACTTTTCCAAATTTTTTTATCTCAAAATAAATCAGATATAGTTTTGTCTCAATCAAAACTTCCCAAATATGATTATTTTGTGAAAAATGATTTCCAATATATTTGGACTGTCGATGAAGGATTTTATTTTCAAAATCCTCAACAGACCATTCAAAAAATATTTTCAAAAGGCTGGTATTTTAAACAATGGAATTTAACAAAACCCCAGTCTTACTATATGGCAATATTGGAATTGAAGGGATCCATCACAGTTACCCATAACCCAAAAGGAGGACTTGAAATCCTCTATTCAACTACAAAAATCCACGAAATACTATCTCCACTTGAATGAAGACATGCTCTTCACACCCCAAAACCTTTTCCCATAGACTTCAAAACAACCATAAATCATTGTAGGACTTTTGACTACTGGGACTATCAATAGGCCTGGTATAATGCTTTTCTCCTACAAAACCAAAGGTTTAGCCACACTTGGCTATTCTTTTTTAACCTAAAAATCGACCCCTCAAAAATTTCATTTTGGTTCAACCATTGGTGGAAATTTTATGGTGCAATCCCTGAAATCTTGAAACCTTCGATTTAGGAAGGATATGACCTTTTCAAAATTTCTTATAGACCAACAGATAGGGAAAAAAGATTCCATCCCTTACTTCTATTTGCAATGAAATTTTATTTGCCATGGATTTCAACATGGTTTTTAGAATATCAGCTAAAAGAGGCCCAAACGGTTCTCATTAGAAGATTCAAGGCCCGTTGGTGGATAAAATTTTTAGTGACCACTAGTATCAAATGGCATGTTGTCAAAGAATGGCTTCAAGCACAAGGATTCATTAAACAAGGCCCAGAAATCACCCAGTTCTTAGCCTTAAAATCCTTTACTCAAACCTAACTTGTAGCAGCCAAGACCAAGGAAGAATATTTTCAGATCATGGTCTAACTTCTAAAGAGTGAGGTCTCATCTTCCTTAAAACCTTTCTCGGCCCATTCGATAACAAGCTCGTCTTCAGAATTTGACCCAATTTATTTAAGTGATGACAATGAAGATGATTGCTATGGTATTTTTCCGTCACCTTAAATATAGACTCATTTTAAAGTCAATTTATTGTAAACAGGCCTGGCCCAAAAGCCAATAAGACCCATAAAAAAAGGTAAAAGTCAAAATTTATCTGTAACAGTAAAATAATTTGATTCTTTTCGACAGATATCTATGCTCCCCATGTGAAGTCTCCACCCACTCCAAAGTGGATGAAAAAGTTGCTTCACCAAATCCAAACTTCGGTGACTTATGAAAATCTTTCTAGCTAAATGTGGGTCCAAGCTCCCACTTATTATGGCGTAACAAACGAAAGACCTGTCTTTAAAAAGGACTCCTCAACTCCTCTCCAGGACATGACACATCTTTTAGGAATTTCAAGTGTTTCTCCTCTCAAGCTTAGAAATTAGGAAGCTCGTGTGTTGAGCACACCTTGTAAAATCAAGTTTGAGTGTTTATCTAAAACAAAACTTGTATTTTCTTTTGTATTCAGAAAACGTAAGTATGCTCATGTGTTGAGCCTTACTCTTGTATTTTATTTTTCATTTATAAAATTTTAATTGTGTTATTATTTTTGTTCAAGTGTTGCTACATTTTAAGTATGCTCTGCACTTGCGGCTTAGGCTGATCTTGTGCATCAAAAAAATTTGTTGGCATTCTGTATGTGTTGCATTAAACAGGTATATAGGCTGTAATATATAACCCTTCTTCGAGAGCTATACTGAATAGTATAGTGGGTTGTTATCCACGTACTTTGCATTCATATTTTCTGCATTTGGCATTCATATACCCTTCCGGGAATATATATATATATATATATATATTAAATTTTCGTTATTAATTTATTTAAAAAATTAGTATTTTAAATTATAAAGATATCACATAATAATTTAATATACTTACTATCTATTTGGATTCATTGTAATTAAATATAATTATATTTATATATGCAAGGTCAATATTTGTTGTATTTGCTTCATTAGTACTCCATCTAAACAATAAGTTTTTTTCATGATATGATCATATTTTTATATTTCTAACAAATGATATTTAAAAATTTATAATTAAACACTTGTAGTAATAAAATTGAAATTATGTTTTGTAATTTATTATTGTGATATTTGTGATATATATTTAAAATTTGATGAATATTTTTTAAAATTTTTATATAGTAGTATTTATAAAATTACATTAAATAATAATATTTTAAAAATAAAAAAAAATTTAATTGAACCGGTCGAAGCACGAACTTCCAACCTTATCGGTTCTTTATCCGATCCGGTTTAATTATCATTGAAAAATAAGTCAAATAAAAGGGCATTATCTGTAATTTAGCACTTTTTCCGGATATGCAGCCACAAACCTCTGTCGACTTGTCCAGCTGTCCGTGGTCCCTTCATTGTGCTTCCGCCACGTAATCTGCCAATAAGGGCGGCTGAAAATAGAAGGTCCCAGTGACGTATAAAGCAATCCTATTGGTGAGAAGAACCAGTGGAATTACTTCACCAAACACTTGATGGCTGGGTAGTTTTTCCGCATCTCTCTCGAATCACTTTAAATAGCCCTCCTCATTTCAAAATCAAAGCAAGATTCCATTTTCATCGCCAAATTTCAATACAGAGTGAGTCAAAATGCTTATGATCTCAATTTCTATTTCAAAGCCTAATTTCTTTCTTTCTCTAAATTCAATAGCTATTTGTTTGATTTGGAAATTTTTATTAACGTCTTTAGCTGGGAGCTAGTGTAGTATGATCTTCATCATCAATTCTATGCTTGATTTTTTTATCAGTTAGCTACCATCTTGCTGGAATTTGAGCTTTTGAATGGATTCTCGAGGGGTTTCTTTTAACCCCTCTCTCTCTCCCTCTCTCTCTCTCTCTCTCTTTCATGATGCCTCGGATGCTTATCTTGAGAAAATTGGAAGTTGGTTCAAACTTAGTGTCTTAATTTTTGAAGTTGGCATTCGTAATTCATTTAGGAAAAAAAAAAAGCTAGAACGTATAAACGAAAGTATTAAAAAATGGTTAATGGGGAAAATTTTTTATTTTTTATTTTTTTAATTTCTGTTCTTATGCAGGAATTAGAGACATTTTCTGGGATATATCTATGATGGGATCTGTGTCAGTTTCAGAAAATCTAGCACCAACTGAAAATGGTCTCAATGGTGTAAAATTGCTTCCTGCATGTAATGATCTTTTTGGAGGTGTAATAGTGGATATGAAGGAGCCTATGGAACCCGACATTTTTCTTAGCATGCTGAGGTCTTCGTTATCAGCTTGGAGGCAACAGGTTCTTGCTGTTCTTGTAAACCTTCAAGAATGGTTATGAGCTACTTTATATCGTAAAACTGAATATATCTGTGCCTGTTTTGTCAGATATGAATTAATTTTTATACATCTTTATCTTATTGATACTTGTCATAGTACTATAAAATTGTGTTTATATTTGCAGGGGAAGAGGGGAGTTTGGATTAAGATGCCCATTGAACTAGTGAATCTAGTGGAAACAGCAGTTAAGGTAATTACTCTAGTGCAATGTATTATATAACGGTGAACATAACCCATTTAAGGATCTTTTCGGGGTCATTCTGCCAATCTATGATTGCGATATTTTCCAAAATCAATTGGGATTGCTTAAAATATTCGTTCTATGAGCAATTAAAACCCAGATTTCAGTTGCTTTTGCTTCCACTATGAAAGTTTTATACGGATAGTACCGCCATTCTGGTATAGAGACTGGAATAGAAGGACGGATTTAAGATAAAACATCATGTAAACATTCATTAACTAGATTATTACGTTCCTCTAAGAAATTTTCACATTTTTCCTGTTTATGTATTGAAAGCTAAAGATAAAGTCCCGTTATGTAAGTAGGCCATCAGGCAAAGTCTAATTTCGAGGACTTGAAGTGACTAGATGTTCGGATTATGGCAATCCTCAGAAGCTATCAGTCAATCTGTTTTTGGTACTTTCAAGTCCCTACTTGCGGAAACTACTACTGAGGACAAGTTTTGGTTTTTTGTTCTTGTTATTTGCTTTCACCAAATGGAAGTAGTTACATTCAATAATTTAGCAAACATTCTACACTTCTACTAAATACAACAGGAAGCAGGAAGATTTTGACTTCTTGGCATATCTGTTATAACAATGTCAGGAAGGGTTCTACTATCACCATGCAGAGCAGAGTTACCTCATGCTTGTTTATTGGATTGCTGAAACTGCAAGCACCATTCCTGGAAATGCTTCACATAGAGTCGGTGTTGGTGCTATTGTTCTCAATGATAAAAAAGAGGTACTTCCTACATTTTCCACAACTTCTCCTGCTGTTAATGCTCCCATTCCTTTTTTCTTTCAATTTTATGTTGCTTCTATAATTTCTATTCTCATCAAAACATATGTTTTCATCAATTTTCCAGTAGTTCAGAATTTTTAGTCCTATTAGCTAACTCATCTTGTTTTTTGTTTATAAAAGATGAAATACTTTTACTCAGTATTTCTCATAAAACATTTGGCATGTTTAGCGTCTCTTCGTTATAAATTATTGCAAGTGCAAAATGCCACTTTATTTTTTTCTCTTCTATTTACTATGGATTAATGATTTTTCAGTTAAGGACTAATCAAGATCCATTCATGTATCTATCACAGCTTAGTTCTCACACTTAGAGATTTGCAATAGCCCTTGAAAATGATTGTCATGTGAACACCCAATTAGACACCAAGGTTTTGCCTAGAATTAATTGGCATGCTATCGATTTTATGGCTTAATATGATATTTGGCAATATGGGGTCAAATATTTATGTTGCTGGTCTTGAATGGCAAGATGTTTGCTTGTTAGTTACTTGTTGTCCAGGAAAAGAGTGGCATATTAAAAGGTACAGGTGTATGGAAAATCCCCACTGGAGTTGTTGATGAGGTACATGTTCAATGAAAAAGGTCCTTATTGTTTGGCAAATCAACTCACTTAATGAATGATTTATGTCTGTTGCTCTACCTCCAGGGTGAGGACATCTTCGAGGGAGCAATAAGAGAAGTTAAAGAAGAGACAGGAGTAGTGATGAATGTATTCTGATAAATTATAGATGTTTTCCATCTGTCTAGTTTATGCCAGAGGTGATCTCTTTTTAAAACCTCATAATTATGTTGCTCAGATTGATACAGAGTTTCAGGAAATTCTAGCATTCAGGTGCGCAAGTTGTTCTTGTCAGTTTTATTCTCACATTATCTTCACTGTATCTTACTCAGGTTTAGGCCAATAAGTCCTATCATTATTAGGAACTTGAGCTTGCTCTGGCTCTTTTGTACCATCTTTTTTTTGTCATTAAGTTTAAGATTTATTTTTAAAATTGGACCATTAATATAATTGGAGATAGGATAGGCAATATGCACCTATATAGTTATGCTGTGGAGACACCCTGAGCTCATCTTTCTCATAGATTTTTAAGCATGATAGCCAGTATCATTTATCGTTATCAAATATTATATGGAAACATATCTAAAACCAGTTAAACATACAAGTTGTACACAGCTGAGAAATCACAAATTAGGAAGTAAATTTTAGTTTTTAAGTTTTAGGGAAGGTAAGGTCATGTTTAGTTGTCATTCAAATTATCTATGCTTCATGAGTCTCATGAAAATCACTTGATAGGATATACATGAATCCTCTTATGAAATTTCTAGAAGCTACACCAAAGTTCACAAATGTGCAGACCTTGATACTGAATGATTTCACATGCTTCTCAGCTCTACTTGGGAATTGGGATATGGCAAGTTTTGGGTGAGGTACAATGAAGTATTGATTTGATGGAGATCAGCTTGTTGAAATTTTTGAAGTCTCTATAAACAAAAATCTTGTGGTTTGTCCAAACTGAAGAAAGATCTTGATGTGCAATTCCAGTCAAAATTTACATATTTCATTTTGGGTTTGATTCATTGAGTTGTTTCATTATGCCATTCAGTTTATGTAGGATTCCATTCTATGGGTATTCTTTCTGCTCTGCAATTATTATAGTGATCATTGATTTTCTCATTCTGTGTTATTTTCAAATTTTTTGTGATACGTGTTTTAAACGGCTCAATTTAATAAAGATTCATTTACTTCAATAATGTTCTCTTCACATGTTCCCTCACATTATGTATATGGCTTCAACATACAGGCAGACACACAAGGCATTCTTTGGGAAATCAGATTTATTCTTCTTGTGCATGCTGCGCCCATTATCTTTTGACATCCAGGTGCAAGAACTAGAGATTGATGCAGCACAGGTAAATCCAGGCAATTTTGTGAGGCATTACCTCTCAAGTACACAGCTCTTTTATATGCTCACAAATTTTGCTAGCGTTTTTTGCTTTCCATAGATTCACCTTGTGGGTTTATCCTTCTTTTTTTAATGCATGACAAACGTGTGAAATGAATCAACCTATTATTTGCATTAATTCTAAGCAATATCTGCTTGCTTCAACTTCATGAATGCGGCAAGGTAACAACTCATAGCACATACGTAAAAAGTTGCATGTATTAGGGTTATACTTTTTGTGGTTCTAGCATACCCATGTTTGATCTTAAGGTCTGTCTTTTTTAATTTTCCTTTGGTATTGAATACCTACATTCCTTTGTTTCTATCAGAAGATCCTTGAGCAGTATCACAACTGAACTAGTCATTGTAGTGAGGCGTCATAGCTCATAAGGCTAACATCACAGAGGGAAACTTAGTGTTAAGGTCTGATTTGTTCTTTTTCACGTTTGAAGTATTAATAAATGCCAACCAGTTCAAAGGTTTGATACCGTGCTTTTCTCTTTGCCTCGAGTTAAAGATGATTTTACTGATGGAACATATAAAGAATTGTCAATTTTTCTCCTCCAAAAATTCAAAATTAGGGTCAGATTGCCGAATCTATTTTCATGCTACATGTTTCTTTATCATGCCTTCCCTGGTGTCATTCTATAATTTTTGAAGGATCTAGATAAGGACTGCAACAGCTGATTAAAGTGTTCTATTGTTTCCATAGTGGATGCCATTTGAGGACTTTGCAGCTCAACCTATTGTGGGAAAGCACGAACTTTTCAAGTACATCACCGAGTTATGCTCATCAAAGGTGGACAGAGATTATGCTGGATTTTCTCCACTACCCGTGACATCATTTTTTGATGACAAGATAAGTTACTTGTATGCAAACTCCCAAGACTTGAAGTAGGCAAGCTCTTCTAGCCGGCAATAGAAAACATTATAGTTTTGTAGCTGTATCTCCAGTGTAACCGTGTCATTTCATTTATTGATGTTTAAACCAGTGCTCTTGCACATCTGAATAAGATCAAACTTCCATGCTTGCACTGGAGCGAAGAAACTCAAGTGGAAACATGTTGGAATAACTGCCAGACTCCATACACTTTTCACATGGCTTACAATAAGCAGTGTTAGGAAGTAAAGTGATCAGCTAACACCCTGAAACGAATTCACCTTTCTTTGTAATTAATTTTCGTAAAGTAGAAAGATGCAGTGGTTCCTGGTTATCAGAATCAGTCGGCTTTCGTTATTTTGTTTTTTCTTTTTCCTTTTGGTTGCTTTGGGACTGTAAATTAATCAAGATGCAGTCAAGTTTTATATAGCTAGGACTCGGCTCATTTATTATTGGAGCACTAAATCCGAGCTCAAACTTGGTCTTATTTTTATTTTTTAGCATTTTTCATTAACAGGGATTGAGTTAAGTTTTATTTAGTACATACTTGAATTGCTTGTTGTATGAATCTGAAATGTGAAATGAAGCTCGACTCATTTATTTTTTACTACATCTATTGTGGGCTGTATGTATGAGTATTTACATTCTTGAATTATCCCTGCTTAAGAAATTCTCGACATTCAAATTATGTTCTTTCAGATGTCATTGTTTTACATGGTGAATTTGGTGTCTGAAAAAACACTTAATTTAAGCTTACAGTAATAAAGATCGATGTTAGATGCTAAGATTATTACTATGATGTAGCAGTATGCGTACACCTATCATAGTTGCACATTCAGACATTGACAAATCACACAGATGCTTAATCTGATCACTTGTATGCTCCTGTGGATTTTTGCAAATATGTCAAGTTTGTAGTCTCTAGACCGCCTCTATATAAACACGACAGGTGTTCTGCCATGCGGCACTGAATCCCAAGAAATTAATGATACATGCAAATTCAGTACTCTAGACAGTTTATGCATATAAATCTGAACAGCAGACGTTTTCTGCAATTCCCTAGGATCAGTGGTATGTCTATATTTCTATTTCCTGATAATTTTCTTACTCATTTTGTGGTCAAGGAGAGGGAATATGTTGCATTCAAATTTTGCTTTCCTTTTGACCCTATGGCTTTCAGTTTTCTGTCACGAGCATAAGGAGTCGAGAGAACTTTCCAGTGATGTGTTGCCTTCATCAAGTAATAAGTGTCAATATCCTTGCCATCCTCTTGCTCCACCTCCCCCACCATTTCCTGGTTACCCTATATATGAAGTGCCGCCACCGCCGCCTCCATATCCTGGGTATCCAACCCCACCAGTTCAAGGCAATTGCTCACAGTTTCCAGTCCAGTGCTGCTTTTATCCCCCTCCATATCCTTATAGTTATCAGCCTACTGATAACTATTATGCTATATGTTCACCCTCTCATTTTATCTCAGTTGTATTACTAGTATTTTCCATTTCTATTTTACTGTAGGTCTATATTGCTTAATTTTCTCCGGTTTCATTAATAAAGCCATCCTCAGAGGCACCAAGATGTTGCTTTGCAGTTTTCTACAAATAATACTGTTATTGAAGTCCAGCTGTAGGTTTCATTATAAAGTGAGTACATAATGTATCTGATATTTATTTGTCCAATAAAGCTTTACTGTTCGTTGAGATCTTGCAGTTCTGATTTTTTCTCAGACCTACAGTATTATACTGTCACCGTGAATAGTATAATACTAGCATTCGAACAGTCTTGTCTTGAATCCTAGTTTGGGAAGCGATGGGTATAAGAGGGAGAGACAGAGTGTGGTCGGTTGGGAGACAAAGGGAATGCAGTGAATGCCAAGTAGCAGAAAGAGCTTGTTCTTAATTCCCCACCTGGCATTGTAGATTGTTGGTTTGTGATGGTTATTTTTGACTTGAATCCTTAATTTATTTGCCTTATTTGTCTCATACATTAGTAAAACGACAAGAAGTCTGACCTGTAGGAAAATAAGATATCCAACGCAATTCAATTCGATGCATGCGAGCAGGGTGAAATTTCTGGGCACCGCTTCAATTATATTAACATTTGGCAACAAATGAGAGGGGCTCAGATTGCTTCTAAAATGGAATTTTGGAAAATTAAAAATCAGCCGATTCTACATTTATTTTTTTAAGTGAGTTTTTGAGTTTAAAATATGGTAGATGGAAGTACCAATATTAGAAAATAACAAAAATTAATATTATGAGAGTCGGTAAGTTTAAACAGGGAACTTTATTTTTGTGAGCATGTGAGGGTTCACAGGATATATGAGATGAGGTGAGAGAGTGGTTTTCAGATTTCCCAATTATTCATCCCTTAATTCGTTGAATTTTGATTATAGATGTTTGCCTGTCGTTTCATTACAAACATATCAAAAAGAAATCATAACAATGATGTCCATTTGATGTAATGGTGGAGGAAAGGAACTGATACATATGGGCTGAAAGAAAAACAAAATTTTCTATAAGAAATTCTGCATTATATAGCAACTACATGAAGTAATGTTTGCACACAAATTTTTATATTACTTTTGCCAAAATCTTCCTGATTACTGACAACACTGTTTTACATCATTTATAACAAACCACAAATCACAAACCTCTGAATATCCTCCTGATCTTCGATACAAAGAAATAAAAAATGGCACACTAGAAATAAGAAAAGAAAAAAAGCAAACACATCCTCAATGATTAATAATTTAGCCCATCAATGGCTTGACTTATTCCCCCACAAACTTGGTGAAAGGAGAATTGAGATAACTTATTGCATCAAAAGTCCTAAGCACAAACTTAACAAAATGGCAACAAGTTTTGCACCATCAAACCTCACACTGGCATTGTCATCTGCTACATCTGCTGCATCATCAGCTGGGGCATCGGCTGGAGAGTCCGATGGTGAGTCTGCAGTAATGTCCTTGCTAGATTTCGGTGCATCTGCTGCTGCCGGCTCTGGGGCAGGTGCCGGAGCAGGGGTGGGTGCTTCAGCCTTGAACAACTCCTTGGGTAACAAGACCTTATTGATGGTATATATAGCAAGGGGTTGCTCATCTATCAAGGTCCCAATTATTTTTGCTGTGATGCCATTTGCCTTCAATGTCACATCCTCACCATCATTTTGCACGGTGAAATCAAACTTTTTTGCCCCATCAGTAGCTAAAGTGTTCATTGGACCATTGTTGGACTTTAACCCGGACAGTGACTGATATATAGGCACCCCAAAGAATTCAAGGAATGATGTTTTGCCTGCGGCTGTTAAGTTCTTGTACTTGGGTAGAAAGGCTTTGAATGGATCATCGAGAGGGCAAAACACTGTTAATCCTCCATCAATATTGTCCTGAAAGTGTCCAAATTCAAAATTCATCAAACACAATCTCAGTCATAAGTTCACGCCTTAGTTAAAAGGGTTAAACTAGAAGACAACTGATAAATTTTTTGTTTTTTTTACTCTGTTCATGTTTTTGTCTTATCCTATGGACCAATTGCTAGAGAGTTCTGAATTCTAATAAATACATTTCTTTCTTTGTCCCTATATAGTAATAGCACTTGCTCCAACTCGCAGTTTATTAAACTTTTGGGATCATCCGTGAGTTTGATTCATATATATTTTTCCTTTAACACTGAAAAAAAAAATTCCAAATTGAGTAGGTGTCATTTTCGCTAACAGAAAATTAGTGAAAGAAGGAGAGAAATCCTGCTCAATCATGTTCCTGGACAACCAATTATATTGAAATTTCTACCATTTTCAGCTTTAAAACAATGCACGTTAACATTTATACAAAATGGTCTTTAATAATTAATTCTTAAATCACTTTCTTTCCAGTAAAAAACAAAGTTATCAGGCCTAGGCCTACTAGCCCAACCCACAAACAGATAATAGACTGGTTGATTATCATATAAAACTGAAGCTACAGTGCTAGATCCACAATCACATTATCAGCAATCCAATTAATCATTCTAAAACTACTCAACTTTGCAGGCGAACTAATATTTAACAATAAAAGGAACTAGCTGGAAATTAACCATTATCAATTTGGACTAAAAGAAAAACCTAAACCATAATTAATTGATAATTACCTGATATGTCTTTGCAGCTTCAGGATTCGCCAACAGAGTATCAGCAAAAAATTTGCACCCATGAGCTGACATTATATCAGTCAAGTTCAGCTCACTGGGTCCAGGCGCCGGAGCCTCCGCCACGTCCGACGGCAACACCTTGCTGATCTGTATAACCGAAATATTATAAGGCACTTCTTCCAAAGACTTCACAAAATAAACATCAAGTTTTCCTCCGTTATCCTCGGGACCAAAAGCCACTTTCCCTCCTCTAATATCAGTAATGTTTACGAATCCCGAGGATCCCGGCGCGGATCCGGTAGTCTGAAACATGGTGGCGGCGAGCGCCGTGCCGTTGGTTATCTGATGGAGCTTCTTGGCCCCGAAGTAATCCAATAGGACGTGGAGAGATAGAATGTTCTTGATTGTGTAAATGGACGGGTGCTTGGCGAGTAGGTCCGACATGGCGGCGTTGTCGACGGCACAGACGGTGATGGTTGTCCTGCGATTGATCTCGGCGGCGAGGTGAGTTTCGGAGAGGTAGTGGTTGAATGTGGAGAAAGCTGGGTGCTTGGCTAGTAAGCGCGTGATGTTGTGCGCGTGGGTGAGGCTAGCGGCTGCGGAGAGTAGCAATATTAATGAAAGAACCGTCGTGGACGGCCGCATTGTGGCGGTTGTATGTTGCCCTGCTCTTGAGAGAGAGAGAGAGATTAGTGTGTAGTAACAGAGAGAAGAGGACAGTTATAGCTGCAAGAGCGAGTTGACAGAGGAGAGATCTTAGAGCAAGAAAACCAATGGAGATGGGCTTCGATTTTCGTTTATTTACAGGTAATGCCATTGCTCCTTTTCTTGTGGGAATGCGAAATATAAAGAGGGAAAAAGTGGGATATGGTGTGCAACATTTTTTTTTTTTAAAGATGACTTGGATTTTGCATCTTTTGGTATTTTTACTTTTTAATGTGTTAATTAATTAGGGTTTAATTTAAATTTGATTATTACTGCATTTTCTTGTAAGAGAATTTTTATCCTACCTATACGAAATCAACAAAATTTAATTTATCTTCTTTAACCTTGTTTTTATTATTATTATTATTATTATTATTATTATTATTATTATTATTATTATTATTATTATTATTATTACCTCAATATTTTTAATAAAAAATTTAATAATGACAATTAAAAAAAAGGAATTTAATAAGTGACTCCATTTGGGGTGAATGAATGCACTGATCAATCAGCACATAAATTTATTTATATTTGTTCGAACAATGCGAAACAGATCGTAATTTGATATAATAAAATATACCATAATTGGTTATAAATAATATTTTTTATGAGATTAAGTTAATTTAATTATTGTAATTTAAAGAAGAATGGAAAGAACAAGAAGCTTTGTGAGAAACACCCTTCAATAATTGAGTTTTTGCTTACATCAAGGCCTTTTTGGTCTTAATAGAACCATTAACCTTTTTGCCTTGTCATAATTATGTCTTGCTTACTGCATGGCTATTCTAATTAATTTTCCCTAAGCCCCTTTCTAGATGGATTTGTGGAATCCTTTTCATATTTTAGATCTCGCAATTTTAATCATTTTTTAATACCATTAAATCAAAATTTATAGGTAATGATATGTTTAATTATTAATAAAAATCAAAATCATACAAGAGCATTATGTGCATATATCATTATTAAAATTTAAGAGTTCCATGTTGTATTTAATTCAGCATTATGATTTTCTGTTATTGTATCTTTATAATATGTTAACGTGTTCTTTTTTTTTTTTATCAAAAATGTTAATGTGTTCTTATATCTATAAAATTATCACATTTGACGTTTGTAATTGACGTAGAAAAAAATGTTTGTAATTATTGAGTGTTGATAGCGATTGCAATATTATTAAATTATTTTTTAGTACTGTAACATAGAAATAATTTATTCGTTACCTTATCCACAAACTTCCACTTATGACATGATATTGTAAAATAAAAGAAGATGGGCCCGTGATCATGAGATAAAATTTGGAGGAAAAATGAAGGCAAGCTTAGGATCAATTAAAACCAGACCAAATAACCGACACGGTAAAAGGTTCGTAATTCAATCAGTCCGATTCGATAATTTTATCATCCTCGTCACTATGACCAATACAAATCCCTTAAGATCCTTTTACACTAAACTCATACCCCTCAAAATCTTTAAAAAAAAAAAAGAAAAAAAATATAATTTGATTAAATTTCACACGTAAATTCAACATTCTAAATTAAACTCATATAATAAAATATAATTAATATTAACAAATTACATAAAAAATAAACCAGCCATAGCTAATATAAAATTAAAACTGTACATAATTATGTTGTTAATAATAAAGTTTTTTATGTAAATTATGCTAATTTTATTTATTTAGAAAATTTATTTGACATTATAATGTATTGAGATCTTAAAAATAAGTCCCATCTTAGAAGTTCAAACGGAACCCAAAATATTTCAGTTATTTCAACACAATTGTGTAATACATTCAGTATGGTTTTTTATTCTTGATTTTTAGACAATTTTATTTTTGGTTATTTAAATTTCGTTCGCTTAGTGAATCAAATCGATTGATGCTCATCCTAACTAAACGTTAGGAAAAATGAAGTAGATCATAAATAAACTATGTCAAATTTTTCTACATTATACTTGATAACCCTGGAAACAATGTTTTTCAAGGCTCAGACAGTACACCTAGCAAGGTCCAAAGCTCATTAGCAGATGAGCCCAAAGCACGAGCCACAAGATAAGGATAGGGCCACATCATGTCCGACCGGACTGATGGAACAGCATGCCTCAGTCAATCCACTGATACAAGGCAAAACTCATGCCCCTTACTTACTCCTTGTCATCTCGCCGCTCACCAACTCTGACAGCCAGTTATCACATCGCAAGTACTCAAGTGCACCTCCTCCTTTTTCTTATAAATAACCCAATGCACAATGGCTCCAGATATTGACTATTTGAGACTCTCTCTTTCAATATTCTCATTCTAAAAAGCTACTAATTTAAGCTTCAGAGTGCTTATGTCTGATTCAATCGGGAACTATTTCTTGAAGGATTCAAGTATCCGATCGATGCAGTCCAGCCAGCTCTCTCTCTTTTCAGATAAAGATATTTATGATCTTATCATTTAGTACTTTCATTGAGAGGCATGGTAGATTCGAGAAATAATGAGCACTCAGCTTCCTGAGAATATTATCGCAGTGGCAACAGCCAAGACAGATTTAGGCCCTTAGGGAGAGGAAAGAGATCTTTCAGATCTTCAGCCACAGGGAGCCTTCTCCCAAAATCTGACGATGCTATTCTACAGCAGTCGGAGAATACCCCCATTACTATCAGGGATGAGCGCTATTCTTAGTGACTTCACTAAGAACATCGTCCAAACAATTAAAAAAAAAAGAAAATGCCCAGAACTTCTGAAAGAGATCACGAAATATACTTAGTGGACAAAGACTTCAAAAGAAGAAGAAATAGGGAAATCTTCATCAACGAGCCACGAGCCCATAACAGTGGAAGAATGAAAGTCAGGATCCCAAAAAGGTATGACATAGGAGAGGGGACGATATCTGCAGGTAAAGACTCCACCTACTTTCCCAGCAGGTCTTCCACATCATCTATCGGAGATGACCTATCTTTTATATGCACATCCTGTAATGGCCTCAATACCGGGTCAGCCGTGAATAGTATTCTCCGGCAGTGAATAGTATTTTCTGGGCCCGAGAGGACACCCGAAAGTCAAAAATATTTTATTGGACCATTTGAAAGGAATAGTCATGGTGAGTTTAGGGTTGAAATTTGAAGTGAATTTGTGCCCAAAGGGGCCTCCAAAAGTCAAAAATACGAAAAAGGTAGTGAGTCAATTTTCTTGATGGAAATGGGACTTGATTTTGCATAAATAATTAAAAATAGTAAACAAATTTTGAATATTTTCATATTTTGCGTGTCTACATGAATTTTTATGTAAAATATTTTGGTGATGAGAATGGAATTTTTCGGTGACACCGGCAGTTGTCGAATCGGACCGATAAGTTTGAATCGGACCAATAACGGACTCCGATTGAGCCAAAAATTTACGTACTACCTATTTTTTATGTTTTAAGAATGATGGAATCAAAATTAAAGTGATTTTAAGTTTTTAAGAGAGAGAAATTTAATTGGGCTTTAGAAAGGCCTTAATGGGCCTTAAGGTTTAAATAGGCAAAGCTCACTCATTTAAGCCCAATTTTGGCCCATCAAGAGAGAGTATATAAGGCTGAAAATCTGAAGAATTTCTCCAGAAATCTCCAGCTCCTTCTCCTCCTTTGGTGGCCGAACCTAGGCTTTTCCTTTTCTCTCTTTCGATTCTTCTTCTTTCACTCTAAATTTCCCCTAAAATTCAACATAAAAGATGAAGTTTCATCCTTCTAGATGATTATTCAAGCCTCAATCAATTGATTTGAAGGAAGGAAGCAAGAGAAATCAAGAGGGAAAGGTTTAGGTATCAAAATGAGGTAAGGGATTTTCAAGGTTTTAAATTTGTTTAAGGGTACCTATAAGTAGTTTTAGATGCCTAGAATCCATTTTTGTGGTTAAATTGAGCTAAAAAGGTTGATATCATAGTGTTTTCTTTGATGAAGAATTTGGCTTCCATGGGTTTTTCATGGAGATGAAAGGATTTCTTTGGTTTAAGGCATGAAAAAGGAAGCCTTAGGAAGATAAAGCATGGAAAAAGGTAAGTGACTACAAAATCCTTTAGTTTCCTAATTAATATGAAATTTTCTTAATTATGTAATTAGGGTAAAAATATTTAAAGTAGCTAATTGATGTAATTGTGATAGGGTTATTGTAATTGGATTAGAGAAAAGATAAATGGAAAGTAAAAATGAGAGAAAGAAAATTTTTAAGGTGGAAAAATGTTGATGGCCGAATTACCTAGTAAAGAAAATAATGAGAAAAATGCATGAAATTAATGTATGTTAGCTTAAATTAATAATAGACATGATAGTTGATGTCTATAAATTTTTAGAGAATATTTAAAATTTATTTGGGAATTTTTAAGATTATGTATAGTATAGGTAATGAATGAAAATTGTGAATTAGAGTGAATTAAGTAATTATTTTGATGACAAATGGCAATGACTATTAAAGAATGCATAAATAAATTTTAGTGGAATTTATTGAATTGATTAGGATTTTATTGAAATTTTTATGTGAATATGTACATTGAAAATAATTGAATTTTTAATGCATAATGGTATAAAAATGAAAAAAATGATGAATTAATGTGATATTAAATTAATGTCAATGACAAGAAATAAAAAGTCAACCGACGAACTTATCAGAATAATTATTGGGTCGTGAAAATAATAAGAATAATAAATTATCGGTAAATAATTCATGAAATAAATGGAAATGATGAAAATAAATTGAGAAGTAAATAAAAGAAAGCTAAAATAATGTTTAAAAGGGAAAAAAGGGACGCAAATGAAAGAAAATAAAAGTTTCGGGAAAAAATGATAATTTTACCAAAATGGGTGATTAATAAGTAAAAATAAGTAAGAAATAGTAATAAGGAAAAAACGGTAATTTCAAAGACTTAACTGTGTCAAAAGAAAAAGTTTTTTTAGTATAAGGACTACATTATAATTCTTACCCGAAAATGTTAAAATAAAGAATAAAGATGTATAATTGAAGGAATTATATAAATAAAATGAAAATAAATAATTATAATGGCAAAATCGTAATTATGTGTTTGAAATGAATAATTTAATAGAAAAAGTAAAATTATGTATTTTGAGGCTTGGGTTAATAAACTATATTAATAGAATTTCTAATTGCATAAAAAGTAAAAAAATAAAGATGTGACTAATTTATCAAAATAAATTAGTCAATAAAGAATATTAAAAGAGTAAATGATTATAAAAATAATTTACCGACGAAATAAAGCCAGCATATCGAATAACTGGAAGATTGAACTGAAAAAGGGCAAAAAAAAATTTAAAAACGTCAAGCTTAAAAGTATTGAAAATGATTCATAAAGAATTATGTAAAAAGAATAAAAGAGAATTCATAATTTGTATAAAAGGATTGAAAAGTCTAAATGTTTGAGTGAATTATTAGAGAATAATTCACAATAGTGATTGAAAAAGATAAAGTGAAGGAAAAGACAAAAGTTATTGAAAAGTCAAAAATACTAAAAGAATATATTCGATCAGAAAATAATGTACAAAAGAATAAAAAAAAGAAATTAAAGATTTTAAAATGTTCAAAAATGTTTACAAATATTATTGATTATGTTTGCCCTTAGCGATAGACAGGTATTATGATTCTTATTTTGTATATAATTGGCTAGCCATAGAGACACCTCTGTACCGCGGTGCAAGTCATGGCGACTTGCTTAGCTATGGGCGGGATTATTGATCTCCATAACTTCAGTGAAAGTGAAAAAGTATCTGTATCTGTTCTGTGAGACTTGATCTTTCGAGATCATTTCTCTATCTGTTTAGTGGGACCTTCGGGTCCAGTCCCGAATATCCTTTGTGAGAAACTTGTTGTATTGCACTAGGGGCACATTAAAATGAATAAATAAGTATTGTTTAATTGAATTGAATATAAGAAGTTAAAACGGAAAATGATTCGTCTGAAAGAAAATGTAAAGTTGAAATAGATCTGTAAAGATCTCTGAAAAGTATAATTAATCAGACTAAGAAAAAAAAGGTTTTATAAGGATAAAATATTAAATCAATATTTAGTTAACCTTTTATAAGAATTTAAAAGTATATTTTGTTTCTCGTGAAGAAGATAAATTTAATTAATTGGTACCTCGTGTACCAAGCACTACTGTAAATAACTATAAGTCTGGAAAATAATATCAATTTTCCTGTTTACAGTTAAAAGCGATGATATTAACATGAAGTAAAATGTAATGCTTAGGTAATGCTTTTCTGAAAGAGAAGTTAAATGAAAAGTAAAACGATATAAGGCATAGAATTATGCACTAAGGAAAAAGTAAAAGATGTAAGTTTTAAACAAGACAATTAAATAAGGGTAAAGGTATAAAAGAAGAAAATGAAAGTTTTGATTGCAAAGTACTCCAAAATAGCTATATCGCTTTGCGATAAAGCTTATAAGCCTTTGCAATAATGTATTAATTAGATTAAAGTTAAATAAAGCAATTGAATAAACAATAAAAGTGAAGTTAGAATACAGATCGAATAATTGACTAGTAAAGCAAGTATTAAAACTAATTTATTTTAGATACTAGTAAAAATACGAATACCAATGCATATTGCTAAATCAAACGATAATTAAATTATTGTGACTAAAAGATAAAACGAAGGTAACGATAAAGTAAAAGTTATGGTAAAGATTAACGTAAAGGCAAATGTAAATTCGATATTGACCCACCTAAAAAGATACTGTAAAGTGAAGTTGAAAGCTTGGGAATAAAAGTGTTATGATTATTAAAATACGAGTTAGTAACGAGAATAATGTTAACCGTTGTAAAAGGCAATGTTAATTGAAACATGAATACTAGTAGCATAAATTATGTAATTTCACTTTATTCTGGGAAATTCTTGGATTTGTAGTCACCACTGGGCATATTTAGTGCTCAGCACGTAGTGTTTACTGCGTGCAGGTTTGGAAGTGTTGTGGGAGCATTAGTACTCGGTAGATTCAGATATGAAGTGAAGATTTTTGTATTAGTTTGATGTAAGCTTTTGGCATGTATATACTATGACTATTAAGGTAACAAGATCGTACTGTAGTTTGGATATATTTATGTTAGTGATGGTTTAATATCTGATGTAAGATTTTGTTATGAACTATTTTTGTTTATGCTTACCTGTTTATTAGACTGTTGTATGATTCTGAAACAAAAAAAAAATTTACCGACGTGCGCGCACTGTTCAGTTAGTCGGAGTGATAAGAGTGTTACACATCCAACCGCAGTCACTCCAGAAGATCTAAAGAGAAGATCACCTCCACGACCATGAGTAGAAAGGACAAGTGATTCAAACAAAAACTCAAGTAGTTTGGCTTGACAGAGCCCAAAAAAGGTATGTTTGAGGAGAACACTTGCAGCAACATTGCCTCCCCATTCTGCAGGAAAATAACAGGATCTGAGCTACCTCTCAGGTGGAGAGACGTAGTGATGGATAAGTATATAGGTAAAACTGATCATACTACTTATCCTGCGAAATATCTTATTAAAGTGCAAATTTACACCTACGATGAGAGGATTGCCAGCAGAATCTTTCCCACCACCTTAGGAGGAGATGCTTTGAATGGGTTCCATGAGATTTCTCAGGAATCAATCACCTCTTTCGGATAACTCAAGGAGCTATTCACTACATGATTTATTATGCAGACACAGGTGCCAAAGTCAATGAGTGACTTGTGCAATCTTTACCAGAGAATCGATGAAAATCTTAGAGACTACATCGATCGATTTCAGGCCATAATATTAGAGATGAGGAATGTAAGTGTGAAAATGGCTACACTGCCTTGACATGAGGCATCATTGATCATCCACTCTTCGAGTCATTAATGATGAGTGCACCCTTTTTTTCCTTATAAACAGTCCAATGCACAAAGGCTCCAGATATTGACTCTCTGAGACTTTTTCTCTAAGTATCATCTCCCTAAAAAGCTATTAATTTAAGCTTTGGAGTGCTTACGTCTGGTCAGATCGGACACTCTTTCTTGCAGGATTCAAGCATCCGATCAGCGTAGTCTAACCAGTTCTCTCTCTTTTCAAATAAAGATATTTTTGATCTTATCAATACTTTATGTTTTTAAAAAAATATATTTAAAAAAATGAATTCAATAATGTATCTTTAAAAATAATTTAGATGTCCATTCCTTTTGCTACTGTGTCGACTCCTTCTTCTTCGAGATGGATAGCGCCACCTGCTGGTTGGGTTAAGTGTAACCTTGATGCAGCTTTCTTTCATGCTGAAAATATCACCTGTTTTGCTTCCATTGTTTGCTTTGTTAAAGGATTTTTGGATCACTTGGGTTGGTTGTTTGGAAATTCATATGGCTGAAGCTTTTTCTCTGCACGAAGCTCTCTCTTAGACTAAAGATTTGGGGGATGCAGTCAGTGGTGGCCACTGATATGTAAAATTAGAAATGAAAGTGAAAATGACAGATGAATTGTAAAATGAGATTCAGCTCTAATTGCATTTTTTTTAAATATAAAACGGTGATGTTTTGGAATATTAGAAAAAATCGGCTTTTGTTCGGTTTACCGATTATCTTATTCTTTTCGGTTTTTTACCATTTCAGTTTTCGCTAGTTAAACCAACCATAATACCTATCGGTTCTTGATTAAACCAGTTCAGCCAGTTTGGTCTAATATTGATAACATTGATTATGATAAATTAAATTTGGTGTAAATTAAATGCGTGGAGAAATAAATAATGAAATAAAATATTTAGTTATACTAAGAAAATTAGTAAAATTCTTTAATTTTATAACTATACCAAAGGATAAAAATTTATATTTTTATTTTCAAGTAAATTTTAGCTAAATTTAGAAAAATAATAAGAAAAATCTGTAATAAATAAAAGTAGATATGTAAATTTTATTTTTAATTTTAAATAAAAGAAAAATAAGGAAGAGTAATGCAGAACAAGTGCAGCCGGAAAAGAAGGATGTGCATGCGAAAGAGGTACAAACTTTGAGAACAATATATAAATAAGTATAAAAGAAAAACAAGTCACGTGGTTTAAGGTATGACTTGACCAGAAATTAAGGTACCAAAGTTTCTTATAAATAAAAATTAAAACGAGAAAAGTGAAGACCATATCAGAAGCCTGGTATATATATATACCTATTATATGTGCAAAATCCATGTAGGTCCCATACAGACAGATATGGCAGCAGTAGGACCCGTAACCCTATACCTGACTAATATAAACGCCTTATGCTTTCATATAATCACTTGCTAATAATAGTAAGTTGTCAAGTTCTTGACCACACCATTATAACACAAACTTTCTCCCCATGTGGTTGTTAAAAATGTTTGAATTGAAGCAAATATTGTTCACTAAATTATTAAATTAGTTTAAATTAATTCCTAAACGTACAACAAATTTATTTTGATTCATTTTTATTTGTAGATTAATGTACGTGGTAATTTTTTTCACTCATGATTAATATGTATTGTCATGTTAGTATTACTAAATCAATAAATTTATTTTAACTCTGTTCAAAAAGCAATTTTGCCTTTTAAATTGCAAAATTGGAGCAAGTCTACTCTGTATTCAGATTAACATTTAAATTTAACCATTTTTCGTTTTTTCTTATTCCACATTTTTTTTAACTTGAAATATATTGTTGCTTACACTCTTTAAAGGGAGACTGTAGTATAGGTTATCCACCACCCTAGGGTAAAGTGTGAGAAATGTCAAATGGATGTTGGGCACTATATCTCTGCAAGAATGAAGAGATGTCTCTATGAGGACGGAGTCCCATGGACACTATGGCATCAATAAGCTCAGAGTGCTTGCTCATATTTGCTTGTGTTGCTCTTGCAACTATAACGAACTATAGGCTTGATGCAAGCCTTGGCACCACACGGGGCATTTAGAGTGCCAAGATCTAGCCTTGTGACATCAAGTAAAGGCTTTTTTTTAGCAAAAATATGACCTTTATTAAAGGAAAAAATCACAAACAAGGGGAAAGAACACACCAAACAATGATAGAGCCGTACAAAACTAAAATTTTTGCTAACTTATACGCCTCAGTATTGTAAGTTCTCTGAATCCAACACGGTTCAATATTAGGTTACTAAACAAAAAAGCTTTAAAATCATAAATAACAATACCAAAGTCTGAAAAATCATCCAAACAGCTACTCAAGGAGTAAATCTTCTACACATATGTGAGAATGATACCTCTAGGAGGTAGATGATGAACTATCCAAGATAAAACTAGTCGGAGAGTTAATCCTTTGACAATGTGGGAAGAAAAGACACCTGGCCAATGATCCGAGAGAGCCTTGATAAAATCTCCATCCATATCTCGAATAATAGCCTCGAAGCCACTTTTGTCCTTGTTGGAGAATATAGCTACATCCATATTACAAACCCTCTCCATTTGCTCTGACATTAGGTGGCTTGACCATCATCGAATTTCTGTCGAAAGGAGTAGGAAAACCATTAAAGACCTCCTTAGCTGCTTTTCAAACTCCAGAAAAAGATAAAGCAGAGTGAACAATAATATGAGAAGCCATCAAAATATTATCCCACTCTAGTTCATTTTTGATATTCCATAGTTGCCACATTATCATACACACTTCCTCAAACTTTTCTCTACTTAACAAACTTAATAGCAAAGTAAGTATAACCAAAAGAGGCACAGAAACATCCTGGACAGACAACTCAAAACGACATTAAGTAAAGGCTTATTTGTTCTGGTTTTGCAACTTGAAGGGCAAATTTGATATTTTGAGCAAAATTGAGAGACAAATTTACTATTTTGTTAATTTTAATATGGTGTCACATGTCAATCATGCGTAAAAATGATGTCATGTGTATTAGTTAATCGAAATGAAATGGATCCAAATTAACATATATTTGATAAGGGAGGATATGATTTAATTTAATAATTTTAGACGTCAAATTGCTCCATCCAAAAGATCGGGGACAATATTGCTGCAACTAGAAGATTAAAAAAAGAAGATTACAAACACCTCGAGCAATGTATAAAAATATATTTACACATTTGGCTTTGTTAAAGCTGCGCTTGAAAGTAATTGTTTTTAAATGTTATGCAATAACAAATATTTTTTCTTTAAAAAAATGATTTCATAAACGTATATTAAAATGCAATTAATTAAGAGAGCTAAAAACCCATTTTGAAATATTTTTTACTAATAAACTTCAGCTTTTTGCTAAAATGCATATTTATTTAATGATGGCAAAAGCTCAAATAATCTCTCTTAAGGTCCAAAATTGTAAAACAATAATAAATTATTGTATGTGTGGTTAATTTTGATTTGGTTTGATGTTTAAAATAGAATTGAAATATAAATAAATAAATAAATAAAAATACAAGTATGTTACGTTTTGCTTTTGTTGAATCCAAGTTGGGATGATGTTGTAATATATAGTAAATTTGTTTTTAAATTAAGTTTTAATACACATGATCTAAAAAAGAAAAGAAAAAGAAAGTCGAAACATATATGTGTTGCTTAACTTTTCAGCAAATTACAAGGGTACGATTGACAACAGAGACGTGTGCGATATAGCAGTTTTGGGTATTATTTAGTTATATTGGAACAATTTGGATTAGAAAGAAGGTGTCGGCATGAGATGCGAGAGCTTGCTGAAGGTTGAAGAAAATGGCTGAAGCCTTTGGAAATAGGGGTAGTTTAGTAGTTTGTGAAAGACAAGAGGGTAATGTTAGTAACAATCTTTTATAGTTAAAAACCAGTGAAGATATACGCTACGGACGAGTTCTTTAAGGAAACTGAAGTTGGTAAGACAGACAAACAAGAGGATGCCACGTGTACAAGTCAAATCCTCTGCCGACAATCTCACTTGGATTCACTGTTTGTGGTTTTTGACGGTTACGATTCTTCCTCTGATACTGCCTCTTAGTTGGAGGACAGCGCTCTGTTCCAACTTAGAGCACAGCTAATAAACATCTTCAATTCAATACCTCAATTATATTATTAAAATATCTAAATATACTGGATTATTATTTTTTAAGTATTTATTTTTATATACATTAAATTTAAAGATAGATTTTATCAATTTCTTAGTTTACCTAACATGGTTGTCTGTATTCAAATTATTTTGAACGTTTACAGCAATATTTTGACAAAAACAAAAAAAAACAAAAAACAAGCTGTAGTGTGACATATAAGTTTAAGATTATATAACATGGGGTTGTGTTTGTTGCGCATTTGGGTTTTGTCCATTTTATGCCTTAAAATTAATAAACACTAATTGATTGAATTTGGATGTTGATGTGTGAATTGAATTCATAATCGTCGATGTAGTTAAGAGAGGCAGATAATGACTGCCAAATGTCTTTTTCTATAAGATTAATATCTGCTAATGAATGTTCTGTATTTATTTTTTTTCCCCTTAATTATATGATTTATTTTTTTTGTCGGCGGCAGGGTGATGGGTATTGCTAATTTTATTATGAAAAGGACACGTGAAGAAGTCAGTATGGTAGGGTTTGGATTGATTTTCTTCTGTTTATAAGAGATTATTAATACCAAATTCTAGTGACAATTAATTATGTAATATTTGGAATTTATAGTATATTTAAACTAGAATTTAAAAAGATTTAAGGCCACCAAAAATCCGTCCTCAGTATAAACTTCCAATTTTATCGGAATAGTAATGCCTAAAATAGTTAAAGAAACCATTAGAAAACAGAAAGTTGGGCGTTAGGATCTCTAAGATAGAAAATAACTTTTAAGCCCGATACTGGATACAGGCCCACTTCATGTTTTACATTTCGTTATGGCCCATTCTCACCTCTGCATCCACTCAGATCCCATTTGTTTTCTAACAAAAATATTTTATGATTAGTTCATAAGAACAAAGAGGAAATTAACCACAAATTTAGGGAAGATTTCCATCTTGATAAAAACTATTTTACCAAATCCATTAAAAAAAATTATAATATAATTGGAAATTGAGACGAAACTCATTATCCCTTAAAAGCAGTTGAGAGTTGGTAATTCTAATTTCTTTCAATTTTTTTAAAAAAAATGGTAATAAAATAACGTAAACTTACTTGTATTTAAGGAAATTTAGAATCATAACATGCAAGGATGAATGCAGGGTGCCCCTACTGACCAGTTTATGAAATTTACAAGCACACACTTTATTTTTGCTAGTGCCGCCACTCAATAAACAATATCTGCCTTTCACAATTCTCGTAAAATGTAATATGCATAAAATTTGCCCCTAGTTTTAGGGCCAATTCCCTCGCTATAAATCATTAATAAATTATACTGGTACATTTTGAAAGGTAATTTTTTATTTTTTATAAAAATTAAAAAAATATTAAAATATTTCAATTTCATTAAAACAATTATAGTGATTGATAAAAATACCATTTTATATTTTCACGAATTTCATTTAATTTTAGTTGAAAGTATATAGTGATAAAAAAAAGAAATATTTAATAAGATATATAATAAATAGGGATATACATATAAACTTATCCTTCAAATTTCGAAAATGAAATTTAAAATGAAACAAAATAAAATAAGGGAAACAATCTTTTAAAATGAGACAGAGCAAGTACTATATAATTTTGAATTAACTATCACTTATAGTTATTGAATTTTAAACTTTATAGCCAAATAATTATAATAAAGTAATTTATAATACAAAAATTATCAAATTTTTATTTTATTTTAATTAAATTAAAAATTATCTAAAAATTAATTTTATATATAACTGTAGTAATAAATTAGTATACCACATATGATTATCATGTCATTTTGACACTAATTAATTTTATAAGTAAACCTTAATTACTTGAATCTTTTTTTTATCTTTTATACACTTTATTTTACCATATTTACATGATGACATGACATTCTTTCCATCTAATGGTTTAACTTATAAAGTTGATTGATTCCAAAATAATATGACAATTATACGTAATGTACTTAACCGTTACTCTAATAATATATAAAATTAATTTTCAGATTATTTTTACTTTAGTTAAAACGAAATAGATTATAAACATAAATATTTAATGACCAGAAACGTAATTAACCCATAATTTTGCTATACAACACACAGAAAGTTTTGTTCCCAATATGCCCATAAAGCTTGTTTGAATTATATTAATAATGTCCCCAGCATGCCCAAAAGGCATTGTTTTATTAATTATGGTATAGCATAACATGTTATTATAATTATTGTTAATATGTCTCACAAGATGGTATGTTATACCATAATAATTTTTCTTGAAAAAGAAAAATCAAAAAATCAAAAATAAAAAAAATTGATAAAAAATATAAATTAAAATTATATTAGAATATAAAAGTAATTATCAAAATTAAATACATATGTTAAAAGAAAAAAGATAATATAGAAAACCATGTAAAATCAAAATAGGATACAGGGCATGTAATGTGCATGCATTTGAATTATCCGATTAAATAGATGCAGAGTCCATGATTTAAATATGTGCGCATCACATACAGGCACATACTAAATTACTATTTTGTAAAATCGTCAATTTAGTAATTTAAAAATTTAGGCAAAAATAAATTATGAAATAACTATCAATACCATATTCATGAGTTGAATTTTTTTTCCAAACAATCACTTCATTAATACTATACCATTTTTAACCACGATCCAAAAAATATATTTGGATGAAAATAAGCAGAAGTTAAATAAAACATCAAAATTGGTATTTGAATGGAGGTATGTTAAAGTTGTATGAAAAATTCTTATTTAGATCCGATTTATGCAAATTTTATTAAATTAGATTTAATATAGACAAGTTTTATCAACCAGTTTAATAGTATATTATCACCTATATATATTAACTACCACTATTTTTTTTAACCAACTTTCATAGACACTAGACAGCAGTATATGATTAATTTAGTTTATAAAACTTATTTATATCGAATTTAGATAAAGAAGACTCCAAAATTTTTGAAAATTAAAAACCTCTCGCTATTCACCAATTCTAAATGGAAGCTTTTGAAAACTAACTATAGAGTGTTATTTTAATTATGTAATCTTACTTTATCATGAATTCCCATCAAACAAATAAAAGTTTACCCTACATTCTTACCAAACATAATAAAAACGATTCTCTTATTTTAATTTCCATTACTTTATTAAACCTTCCAATCACAGCCTAAGGTATAATAATTTTATCTGAAATTATACTCTAAGACTGTTGTAGAGAAATTATATGCTAGACGAACAACTCAAAGGAAGGTATTCTAAACAATAAACAGCAATTCAAACACTGCAAATGTATAGTTGCATAAACTGAAAAGAACAACTATTTGAATTTGAGAGCAACAACATTAAGCATTTTATCATCAAATTCGTTGCTTTTGGAAATCAAAATCATTGCATATATAAAACTGAAATTGGGTATTCAAAGAACTTGCCTATCAGCAGCCTCAGCAACAATGGGCAATCTAGGAACCTGACCAAGCAAACAGCAACTAGACCCATATATCAAGCAAACCAAAAGGTACAAAAACACTGTACTATCCAAACTCATCATCAAATCCAACCCAATTCCATCTCTTGGGTTGAAACTCCTCTCCAACAAATCAGGAAATATCAATAGCACATCAAGCACAATTGCCTGCATAGTATTGAACCTAACATATCTACTAAAATTCGAATTTCTCACAACTACGAAGTAAAGTGTTAGAAATACCAAAAACCCATTTAGGGGAAAGCTCTTGAACACTCTTATAGCCGGAACCAAGGGTTGAATTAGGGCTTGAATGGGAGCGAATTGGGTTAATAAGTATTTACCGTACTGAATTCCATCGAAGAATGGATAGAAATAGCAAACTGCGGAAATAATTCGGTCACCGGCGTCCGCTGAATCTTCGCGGTTGGATTTGGCGGTGATGATTGTCGTGGTGGGTTTAGGGGCCCGGGTTTTGCGGGTTTGTATTCGGATTTGTAAAGAGAGAAGAGAGGGGTGTTTGAGGGAGATGAGGAAGGGCTTGTGCGAGAGAGAGAGAGAGAAAAGTGGGGAGAGAAGAGCAGCCATGGCTTTACGGTTCAAAAGCAGAAAGCCAGAAACCTGAGCATGAGCTATTCAAAGCTCTTTTATTTTATCCAATACTAGGAAAAATGTGGAAGGTGAAACGGATTGTTTTTTTGTAGCCAAACGACGCCGTTATGGACATTTATTTTTTTCTTTGTAAAATGTAGTGGCAATTGTGTTAAGTTCTTACCGTTCAAAAATAATAAATATTACTAAATTCATATCAGGCATGTTTGAAAAAAATTACTATCCCACGTCACTGGGATTTTTTTATTTTTTATAAATGGGACAAATATTATAATTATTTAAAAAATTATACCATTTCTGAATGCAAGACATATACTCCTGTTTTTTTGGGCCCATATTCTCCAATTATACAGTACGTTTGCTCCTCTGCCTTTCAAACCTTACCCTCTCTGCCAAGTTACAATCAATTCAATCTTAGACAGTTTTTTCTTAAGCAAAAATTGTGAGAAAACAGCACACGTGTAGATTTCTGTATAAAAAAATATTGGCCCTATCCAGTTAGAAATCAGAGGATATACTGTCGGTTTTTGATATTTTATTTTAATTTTTTTTTAATAGTAGCATCAATTTTTCAAAATAATTATAATATTTGTCTATTTTAAAAAGAAAAAGAACCCTGCATTATTAAAGCTTTATATTGTGTTTACAAAGAAGAATATGTTAAAGTGAAATAGGAAAGTTTTGAAGGAAATTTAAATTGGCTACAAATAGGATCAAAAGTCTATAATCCCACCTGACACATGTAGGGTTTTTATTTTTAGGGTTTAGAAGTTTCCTTTTATTAGTATCCCAACATACATGATCAAACATTATTAAAAAACAAAAAAATTAATGACGACACATATGGGAAATTTTGGGTTAAATTTTTCTTTTATTAAAATCCAACAAACATTATTTTTCTTTTATTAGTACTACTTTTTCTATTTTATTTTAAAATATAAATTTTTCTATTTTACTTTATCTAACTTTAAATATTTTTTTAAAATTTAAAAAATAAATTTACATATATAGCCATATTTATTATATATTTTATTAAATATTTATTTTTTTTATCACTCTTTACTTTAATTGAAATTAAATAAAATTCTTAAAAATATAAAATGATATTTTTTCAATAATTATAATTTTATTTATAAAATTGAGATATATTAATTATTTTCTTAATTTTTGTGAAAAGTATTAAAGTGGGACGAATGAAATATTAACTTTTTTAAAATGCGTGAAATGCCTCCCATTTATTACTTTATTTTTTTAATTATTTACACGATATGTATATAGTTTATAAATTTTTGCTTTTAACTATTTTTTTTAATATCTTTTATCAAAATTCTCCAAGGAGAGGTCTTTTAGTATGCGGTCGGTCTTATTATATTATGAAGGTTGATTACCTTTTGCTCGACAACAATAATCTTTAAGAAAGGGATTTAATACCTTAAAAAAAATATTTCATTTTACACGTTTTCATGCCAACCAAATTACGAACTGATAGTCAATAACATGATGATTCTGATGAAGGAAAAAAAAAATTGGAAACATGTTTCTTTTCAAAATAAATAATGTCATGCTAGGCAAAATCAGTACGGATAAGGATGTTGGATAAAAGTTATCCAATGAGAGTGTCACATAGACGGATTAATATAGCTGCTGAAGTGATTGGTTGAAAATTTATAACCACCAACCCTTAATTCCATAATAGATGAACTCTGTAACATAAATTTCATTTTCTAATTTTTCTATTTAAAATTCAGCCTACTTCTTTTTGTCCGCGTAATTCTAGATTTACCTTTTATCACAAACTTATGACGTTTTCAATTTGTAACACCTAATGTCTAGGTAGCACATATCCAAACCAAATGGTTGAAAAATCTATATAACCAATTTATTTATTTATTTATAGAGTTTGATTGCATTAGACTTGGACGTTCGCAAAGTGGATTCAGTCTTGCCACTTTTGAGGATAGACGAGAATTCACAGTTGAAGGGATTCAAGTACTATTCTATAATGTATAAACCTAAGAAGAAGAAATCTTTTAAATCAAAGAATAATCTTGGCTTAACCTGTTAGAACTTAGAAGGCAAACAAAAAAAAAAAAACTTCCTTTCTCAGAGACATGGATCTACCTCAAAAGATCCAACTTTATTGTTCCATCTAAAGCTTGAGAAGAGAATAAAGAGCACAAAAGTAATTAAATGTCGGACGTCCAGTTGAAGAGCGAATTGAGTACCATACAAAACAAATCTGATTTGCAAATCACAATGTTGGTGGAATTGAGTTAAAGCACTTTCCACTGGAGCAAAATCCCACAGGACCATGCACGGTACAGCAGCAAACTATTCGGTCCCTGATTATCTGCCATTTCATGTTCTTAAATACAAGTTCCCAACCCCCACTTCTTCCCTCTCCGTTGTAATTAGATATATTTCTCGGTTGTTGAAATTGAAGTTTGTGTATTTTTAGGTTGGTGTGGCATCTCTTTGATTTATTTTTACCCTTACCCAACAGGATTGTTTTAGGTCTCACAGCAGACTCGTACAATTCAAACCGGCTTTTTTTATGGTGCCATTTATTGCCTACCGTTAATGTTAGTTCACAATAACTCTGTCTGTCTCTAACCAAGTCGGACAAACTAAGGTAATTTTTAAGTCCAATCATTTGGTTTTCCTGCCAGAGCTGATCACCTTAAAATAATGGTTTATAAACCACTTCAATGCATCTACACCGTTTGATTCTACTATTCTCTAAAACTTTCTCTATCACTTGTTCTTATTGTCAATAATTGCACCTTAGTTCTGGTTCTTATATAAGTTCAGATTTTGAACCATCAGAAAGAATCTACTTGGCTTCTCAAAACCAGTTGTTGGAGTTGAATACAACCTCTCGTCCCGGTAAGATGCCAAGCTTCTTTCTCCTCTCTGTAGTTATAGTCTTGTTTGCCACTTCCACATCTTCTAAAAGCGTACCAAGCCATATATCAGAAGCAACTGAGTGGTGAGAAACATACCTGTCAATCTTTATATGAGAATGACTAAATCTTTTATTTTTCATTCTGTGTGCTTGAGTAATTGCTTGAATGTAATTCATACAGGAGCTCAAAAAGATGGCAGTTGGCAAAAGAATCATGCAGGATGGGTAACCCAATCGATGACTGTTGGAGATGTGACTCTGAATGGGAAATGAACCGGAAAAGGCTAGCCGATTGTGCAATTGGGTTTGGACGCAATGCTGTTGGCGGGCGAGATGGTGAGTATTATGTGGTTACAGATTCAGAAAATGATGATCCTGTAAACCCCAATTCCAGGCACACTCCGCTATGGTGTTATCCAGGAAGAACCACTGTGGATCATCTTTGATCATGACATGGTCATCAAACTAAAGGAAGAACTTATCATGAATTCATACAAGGACAATAGATGGAAGAGGGTATAACATCCAGATAGCAGAGGGACCATGCATAACCATTCAGGGTGTAAGTAACATTATCATAACATAACATCTATATACGTGACTGTGTACCAGGTGGAAACTCAATAGTAAGAGACTCGCCCAAGCATGCTATTTTCAGAGGAATCTCAGATGGGGATGGCATATCAATATTTGCGGCTAGGGATGTGTGGATTGATCACTGTACACTGGCCAACTGCCATGATGGGCTAATCGATGCTATATATGGCTCGACATACATAACAATCTCAAACAACTACATGTTGCAACCATAATGAGGTTATGCTTATGGGTCATAGTGACGACTTCCTTGATGACGAGAATATGCAAGTCACTATAGCTTTCAACTATTTTGGCGAAGGTCTGACTCAAAGAATGCCTAGGTAACTCAGTTTGGTATCATTCTGAAATGGGACAGCAAGAAACCATAGGAATATAACCATGCTTTCTTTACCTCCAGGTCATTTCCAGAATTATCCAGGGATAGTCCAATAACATGCATCCAACTTTTGCAGGTGCAGACATGGATATTTTCATATTGTAAATAACATATACACTGGCTGGGAAATGTATGCGATTGGTGGAAGTGCCAATCCGACCAATCAATAGCCAGGGAATGTCTTTATTGCATCAGACAAACAGTCTACAAAGGAGGCAAGTTTCAGTAACGAGGAGTAACTAGATAATCCCTAGAATCTACTCAAGATTAGGTTTCAACTAAATACACATTTACAAGTTGACTACTTTATAACTCAATTGATTGCATGACCCAACTATTTCTAGGACAGTTGACCATGTGCACACTATTAGGGATAGGATGGGGGACTGCCATTCCTCAGATAAGTCAAAAAGAACTAAAATAGAATAATATAAATTCAAAGGCTGGTGTGTGATCATATGCATAATACACCTGGTTGCCTGTATAAATTTGAAACTATAAAGATTTCGGGTTTTTATGCTGGGCAACTAAGACACAAAAACTTTGTTAGTTAAATAGTTTATCCCTTGGAAACCTTGAGGTTTAAAGATTTAATTCTCATTCAGGTGACTAAACGTGAAATCTCACCAGGAGATGAAGATTGGAAGAAGTGGAATTGGAGATCAGATGGCGATATAATGTTCAATGATGCTTACTTCACACCTTCAGGTGACAATCATCCAGCAAGCTACACTAAGCATCAAGCATGGTAGCTAGACCAGCTCCACTTTTAACAAATATCTCTCCGTCTGCTGGAGCTCTTAATTGTCAAAGCAGCCAACAATGTTAGATAATGGCCAGCTGACTATCTGCTTTTTCTCGGCAAAATTTTGAAATAAAATTTTCATTAAATCCCATCACAACAAATGTCAAGTTTCGAGAAGATAATCAAAGATATAGAGACAAATCAATGACTAGGAATTTACGCAGGCTAATACAATCCCCTATGCCTAAGAAAAAAAAATCACGGGCAGGAGACACTACTATTCTTGATAATTGAAGTGAAAAAATCATGGTTAGATAAGGTCCAAAGTCTATTACAACTCTGTGCTCATCTTTCTAACAAATGGGACAAAATTATTCCAGTTTTCAACAGCAAAAATTTTATCATTCATTCTGAAATAAGTAAATGACCTTACAGCTTCTGCCTGTGGATGACAACAGTTAGCAAGTAGTTTGCCCTAGTCCCTCTCTGCAAGAAAATATTGGCACAGATTATGTTGGGAAGAAAAAAAAAAAGAGGAAATAAAATGCATGCGCACACGTTCATTTACGTTCACGGAATTAGAGAAAACAGAAAATATGAACAAAAAGATTAATAAACAACAATTTCTATCTCAACTTATTGAACTTATTTAACATTATATAGGCAGGTTAATAGATCAACAGAGGACAAGAGCAAATATATTATATGCGTCCCGTTCCATCGACATACAAGTAAGAATAATAGGGAAACTAGGAAACTGATATATGATTTGATCAGTTATAACCCGAACACTATGATGAATATGGTTACTCTATATAACGATATATTTACTCACCCAATAAAAGGCTCTTTTTTTTTTCCTTCGGTCACAGTTACCGAAAAGAAAAAGAAAAAGAAAATGCATTTTTTTTAACAGGGAGAGGACAAAACTGAAGATAATAAAGAATTTGCCCAAATAAGAATGAAATTCACCTGATCAAGTCGTTCACTATTATTTCTTCCAATTAGATGTATCCTTTTCTTTGAAATGCTCCTTATCTGCACGAATTCATAATGACTAAATGGAAAAATGAATATATATCAATCCAATCACAGTAGTGCACTTAAAAGTTCAGTTAAGACAACTTGATTCTGAAACTATACTGTCCAAAACTGTTTCTTAATAAGAATTCCATGCATTTGCTTAGGTCTCCAAAGGCTAGAATGGAGCAACATTAAACATCAATTTTTAATGGAGATTGTGATTGTTTTTAAATCCTGAACATTTTAACATACCATATAATTGACTGTAAGAAAAATGAGTCCGAATGGAACTGGCACCCAGAAAATTTACAAAATTGTTTATTGCAAGATTCATCCATATTCAGTAATGCAACCACCTCTGCTAAATCTTGTTTGTTTCCATAGGAGAAAATAAATCCAAAACCAATGGCATAGCAAATTGCATTTGTTTCAAATTCAATTAATGAGAAGATTTAAAGAATAATTTACGTTGAAATTGAATGGAAGAAAGGATTACAAGAAATACAACTTTCAGATACAGACACTGGAAATTGATTGTTTTGCCCAATGGGCATGTCCAAAGAAGAAACACAATCCATGGTTCACAGTCAACAAACCATTGGCATAGTGATATCGCATCCGTTTATTATCACAAAATTCAGATACAATGGTGTCACATCAGTCAAGATTCAAGCAATAAAAAAGGACGGATTTCATATCCCACTATAAAAGAAGGAAAGAATATTTTATTTATCAAGAATGAACCCACACCTGTTGTAGGAGTCCTTCAGGGCTGCAGCAATAGTCTGGTGGGGTATCACTATCCATCATTTCTAAGCACCTATAACAAAACACTCGACATGTGAAAATGCTTCCAACAAATTAAGTATATTCAGGGAAATTCAATTTAAAGAGAATCCCAAAAGTGTATCCAGTAAAAAGTTGACATGAAATAAAGCATAAATATCATATTTATGTAAGATAGTTACAACAATTTCTTCATGATTTGCTCGTAACAATGTAATTTCCATGTCTATCATATTACATCGGGATGGGAAAATAAATTCTTACGAAATATGCAAAGCAGCTCCATGACGAGATAGCACTGAAGCAACAGGATCATAACCATCTCTCAGAGCAGTGTTGTAGTAGCCAGCTGTAAGTTCAGCAGGGTGTGATATTGTCTGGTACCACCAATATATTCCACCAATTTTGGCCACTAATATAACTGACGTTTGCTTGTTTTGTTGATATTTCTTCAGCGCATTAGCTGCCTTTGCCAGAATAGCATCTGCATGACAAATCAGATTGCCACTGTACCATTCCTGCAATGAGCAATTTTACCATCAGATTTTTAATACACTAGATGAATCCAAAGTCGCGGTTCCGTATCCTTTGACATTTGAATATAGAACAGAATTTGCATCCACAAGAGGTCATTAACATTCTCCAATCCCACAATTTCACATAAACAAGCTATTATCATTACTGCAGAAAGTCCCATTCAACTATATCAACTTAATATAATCCATCAAGCTGTCATGAAATATATCACCATTCTCAACATAAAAGTTTTTTGGATTGTATCTTCCCTAACCATCATCACCAGATTGACCAGTAGTTTTCATTAAAAATCGATTAGTTACTTTTATACAACATAGAAGCGCCAACAACAATAAACTTGAGAAAGAACATAACCAAAAGATTTAGAGTATATCTCGAAGTAGTGCAAATTCCATTCGTTCATATCAGCTTCCAGTTAGACTGATAACAGATCTGTAATAGCCAGTCCAAACCCAAGATAAAAGAGACGATCCAAAGATTGATAATTACCAAAACACTAACGAGTTCTCTTTCATGGGATTGGTCCCTATACTTTAATAGAGTGTAAAATTTTAATTCAGATATTGGCACCAGAATTTGCTTTGCATGCTAAAAAATAAACTAACAAAAGGTATTGTCTAACTAAACTACAAGTGAAGTTCCAAATGTGCAAGAATCTCACAGGAATTAAACTATACGTACAAGGAAGAAACGGCCATAATCAGAAAGAAAGTTCTCTTGCCCGTCTTCGAAAAAAGGAATGCCAGGTGGAAGGCTGTTGTAACAACCTGCATTTTGAGGTCCTCTATCTCCCCACTGAGGTTTTCCTTCCTTGCAAGCAGCCATCTTCAAGTCCTCACTCCTAATAGGAAAACAAACTTGTAACATTAAAAAATTCAAGTTTACATAAGATGATGACTGATTGAAATTGACATACATGTACTTGTCATAACACTGGAATTCACCAATTCCAGGGAATTCCCATCTACCATCGCCATAAGGATGTGCAGGATACCTGCATGGATTTATCCATAACAAAATGTTAAAATTGCCTCAGACTTTTGGGAATAAAACGACAACTTTAAAGTACCTAAGTTCTCCAGAAGGACCAAGACCGATGCTTATTTCTTCAATTACGCTTCCCATAAAAGAGTCAAATTTGTTAACGAAACTGACCATGAAGTCTTCATAACACTGCAGCGCAGTCCGGCCATGAAATAGAGGAAGCTGGTCCACTCCTAGTGTAAGACAATCATTATTGGAAAACCCTTCTTATCTCGATAAAAGATGTCCTTATTGTGATCACCAATCTAAAAACAGAGAAATGTATTAGTTTCCAAAGCTTTAATTGAGGTTCTAAACTTGACTGAGTTCAGTTGGTTTCCAGTCTAACATTTGGTATTGAATATTATCCACAAAACTTCATGCATCAGTGTTGTCCAGATTATTAATAAAAGATCATAATACAGCATGTAAGCCCCCCAGGGGCCAATGAAAAAAATCATTAGCGGATAAATAAATATGAAAAAAAACATCCAAGTCTATTACATTGTATCATGCAAGAATTGCATATGCCTAGAAACCCAATGACACTGCATGATTCAATGTGGCAATTCCAGTGGGATGAATGTGCAGTCAAGTAAGACAACACATTAGCTGCGCTAAGGGACCTAGATTAGCCTGCGATTATGTTAACTTTCAAATTTTAGTGTTCTTTCAAAGGTAATAATTAAGAAATGGAACATACTTCTAGAATCCATAGTGGAAGGACTCACACCCCCAGCTCTAGTAGACAGGTGCGTATTTGAGTGAAAACACAAAGCAACATGCAACTTCAGCCCCTGACTCAGCTACCAGTCTAAAAAGCATCTTCATATAGGAACCAATTATAATCAGAAGGAGAAAAGCGCTCAACCATACCCCACCAAACCTCTACCGCAATTCCATATACACCTGCCAACTTGAGTGCTTTTAGAGATATGGTTAAAGCCTTGATTCTGAAACAAGAAAAGCAATATATAAATTTTTTGATACACAATAAGATATGCAAATAATAATACATCCAACTCAAGAATGACAGTGCATGGATGGGCGATGTTTTGAAATCATATTTCTTAGGACTGTGTCACCTTTAACCACAGCAAGAAAGGGTCCCAAACTACGCAATAGGATGAAAGAAGCAGGATACAAGCGCACAAATACATAACAAAACTTACTTTCTGATCCTTGGACTCCCAGAAGAATCAATACCCAAAAGTGTCAACAGGCATCATGACAAATACAGGGACCCTCTTATGCTTTGATGATTCCAATATTGTGGATCTCGATTTTTCTCGAGCATCCATACTGCAGAGACACACATGGATTACTCATTAGATATATGATAAATTTCTCCACCAATAACTATCTCATTGACATCAATACAAAATCCAAAATTCACCAAGAGTTAAAAATTTTACAACGTTATTCTTAGAGGAGTGGAACCTTAGTCTTTGTTTGGGTTGATGGATCGAAGAGAAAAATACAATTTCCACTGTTTCCTTTAGTTGAATACAAACTAAGGAGGGAAGTTACAATTGCCAAATTACTCTATAAGCTCACTTTTATTTCTTTCCAAATAGGTGGGAAAGGAGACTAAGTAGAGTGAATGTCTTATTTTTGTTCTTTAATTACAGGAGAGAAATAAGTAACCAAAAAACTGAACGTAAAGTCTTTTCATCGCTTTCGTTTAAGTAACAGAAAACTTCTCCCGCAGCATTTTGCATCCGAACAAAGGCTTATAGAAGTTTAAGGGGAGAAGAAGCTTCTTAAAACAGCATACAGAAACTCATTGGTTTTGTCATACGCAAAATTGATGGTTCTTAACATTATCTTCAACATTATTATCAGAAACATCATATTCAATAAATTCCATAAGAATTTCAATGGGCATGCAGATAAAGCTATGAAAATGTGATGGAAAGCCTACACTTAAGATATACATTTAGTTTACATCAATTCTAAAATTAAGTCTTCTATTTCTCAGTTGTCTCAGCTAACAAAAAACTACTATTGCAGCTATCAATACAAAACAGAAATGTAAAACACGAATTTCAAAATTTTCCATCATTTGCTTTTTAACAGCTGTATTCCCTATTTCTCCTACCAAACAGGGAGACAAAAATGCAAAGGAACTGACCTCAAAATGCGTTGGCTAGCACACAAAGCGATCGGCATCGAGGATAAACGAGGGGCTTTTTGAAGAGAGGAATCATCGAAACGTTTCGGAGATTGGTTCGCGTTTTTCTTCTCTCAAGAAAGCTAGCCTCTTCTAAAGGCAAAGCTTCTTCTGCCGGGGAACCGCCGCGCAACTCCGCCATTGACGGCCATTCCTATAAGCTGGACTATGCGAAGATGATTGATGATCTCTGTCTCTCCCCTGCTTCTTAGTTTTTATTATTATTCTTTTCCTTCGTATTAGAGAGGGAGAGATGGCAATAAATTGCTATGTGGATTTGATTTGCTCGTTAACCGTTTATTATGATTTCTTCTATTATTTCAGGTTTTTTGTTTTTTTTCTTTTTTCGACTTTGTATGGCGCACCTTTTTTCTTTTTCTTTTTGCAATTACACCCCCTAGTTTCTCATTGGGCTTTGAAATTCATGACATTATTGAAAGTTTTTCTTTGAAGAAACCCATATATATATATTCTAAGAACAACAAAAACAAACAAAAAATATAATAAAAAAGTTTTTAATGCAATTAAATCTGTATATAATAATAATAATAATTTAAACTTCCTTTGGACCAGCAAAAATTTAACTTTGTCTACAAGCTGAAATAATAATAATAATAATAATAATAATAATAATAATAATAATAATAATAATAAATTAGCAGTAGAACCGTGAGGATATGCAATATACTATATACATGATTTAAATAAGAAAAATGAGTGAAGAGTAAAATATGCATGATTTAAAATAAAAAGTTGAGTTTTGTCGAAAAAAATTTGAGTGAATAGTAAAATGTGCATGATTTAAAGGGATAAAATATGATAAGAAAGTAAAAATTA
>JBBPFJ010000469.1:0-17242 GCA_037975025.1 Excoecaria agallocha
CAATTTGTGCCACCAAACCTGCAGATTTCTCATCAGTGTCAATTTTTACAATTTGTTTGCCCTTAGCAGATTTGGCCACTGAAGATGCTTTGGGAGGCGATGCAGGAGCCTCAATCAACTTGCGTTTTCCAGTTACCATCTTCTTTCCTGTGTCTTTATAAAAAACAAAACTGATTTTTTCCACTTTAAGAGGCACAAAAATAGAGTCAGCAGAAGTTAACTTCCAATGGTCAAAAAGACGATTCAGAATCAGGCTATATGGTTTCTTTTCATCACTAGTTCTAGTGGCTATATAGTTGAAGATAAGGAACGGCAAGTTGAAATTTTTGAAAGTATGAAAATGCCATAAGAAAACAATGTCAAAATAAGACAAGTAAGAAGTACTTTCAGAACGAGGGGTAACATATAGGCACATACATTTTGACAAAATCCGAAACTGAACCAGTAAATTTGAGGCAAAGGGGTTTTTTTGAGGAGGCACTACCATCAGATGAAATTTGACTTAAAAAAGTTTCTTTATCAAGATCTCCAAAATCTGAAATATTGCTGACACTACGAGTGCATTTTGAACCTTTCAACGATATAGAAAAAAGTTTTGCAAGAAGAGAAGGACTTACAGTGAACTCCTTGTCATGAATCCACACCTTAAAACTTTCAGATTCTATGTTAAAGCGAGAAGAATAGAAGGCACTAACCATATTCGGATAAACATACTTGTGGCGGTATGTGAAAAAGGTTTTCCATCCTTGTTTTTCTACGTAACGCGCCACATCAGGAGCACTTTTGATGAGATCTTCCAAGGCAATAATCTTATATGGGAGCAATATTTGTTTAGAAGATTGTTTTTGATGGGAAGCAGCATCTAATTTTGATGGTGTCGGTTTTGAGGATGGTTGAGAGATTGGTGAGACCGGAGATGGACTCCGACGAGGATTTCATTTTCCTTGGGATTTTGAACGACCCATTATCACAAGGAAGAGAAGAAGGAGTAGAGAGATGAGGAAGATGAGAGAAAATGCTAGTTTTAGGGATTGGAAAAAGGAACGGTTTTTAAGCATTTTTAAGAAGTGGCAAACGTGTTTGATAAATTGGACAGTTTAGTGTTTTAGAGGGAAAAAATATAACCTGCATCCACTTAAAAAATATTTGACTTGAGATGTCTAAGAGGTAAAAGATAATTATGAAAATAGTATTGGGAACCCGCATAAACTCAGTAACCAAGGCGCAAAAAAATGAAGATTTGAGAAATACCAGGGCTGTCCCTATAAGAGTTAATTCTATGAGGTAAATAAGTAGGGATAAAAAGGACAAATTAAAATTAGACTAGATTTAATACAATTTATTTTCTTTTCCAACACGTAAACCATCAACTTTCTCATCAATAAGAAAATACATGTGTAGAAGAAAAATATTTGAAATAAAAAAGAGTTTAAGACAAAAGGAAATTTTACCTTCTTCTCACACAAGAAAAACTTTAAGATGAAAGACTTATTCAATTAAACCCATACCCATTTTTTCTTCTTAACTCACAAAAACGATCTTCCTTCAAGGGCTTGGTGAGAATGTCGGCAAGCCGGTTTTCTATAGACACAAATTCCAGCAAGATGTCTCCTCTTTGGACATGATCTCTAATGAAATGATGGCGAATTTCTATATGCTTTGTTCTTGAGTGCATAACTGGATTTTTGGTAAGATTTATAGCACTTGTATTATCACAGAAAATAGGAATTTTATCAAATTCTATACCATAATCTTTTAGTTGCTGCCTAATCCACAGAATTTGAGCAACACAACTACCAGCAGCTATGTATTCAGCTTCAACAGTAGATAAAGCTACAGAGTTTTGCTTTCTGCTGAACCAGGTAATTAAGGAATTTCCTAAGAAATGACATGCTCCAGAAGTGCTTTTTCTATCTATTTTACATCCAGCATAGTCAGCATCTGAGTAACCAATTAGGTTGAAGGATGTTTTTCTTGAATACCATAAGCCCAGATTTTGAGTTCTAGTTAAGTATCTCATAATTCTTTTTACAGCAGTCAAATGAGATTTTTTAGGAGCAGATTGAAATCGAGCACATAAACATACACTAAAGTGTATATCCGGTCTACTAGCAGTAAGGTAAAGTAATGATCCAATCATCCCTCTGTACAATTTTTCTTCAACAATTTTTCCTTTCTCATCTGTTTCTAATTTGATAGATGCACTCATAGGAGTACTGGCGGGTTTTGCATTAAGCATATTATATTTCTTTAATAATTCTTTTGTGTATTTTATTTGACTGATGAATATGCCTTCTAAATATTGCTTGATTTGGAGTCCTAGAAAGAATGTTAATTCTCCCATCATGCTCATTTCAAATTCTTTTTTCATAATACCTTCAAAATCTTTACATAAGGAAACATTAGTAGAACCAAATACAATATCGTCAACATAAATTTGAACAATTAGCATGTGTGACTGTTTGTGCTTGATGAAAAGTGTATTTTCTACTTTTCCTCTGTTAAAACCATGATTTAATAGAAAATAACTGAGTCTTTCATACCAAGCTCTATGAGCTTGCTTTAAAAACCATATAAAGCTTTTTTAAGTTTAAATACAAAATCTGGATGCTTAACATTTTCAAAACCAGGAGGTTGTTCTACATACACTTCTTCATTTAAAAGACCATTTAAGAATGCACTTTTTACATCCATTTGATATAATTTAAAATTTTTAAAACATGCAAATGCACATAAAATTCTAATAGCTTCTAGTCTAGCTACAGGTGCAAAAGTTTCGTCAAAATCTATACCTTCCTCTTGATTGTAGCCTTGGGCCACCAATCTTGCCTTATTTCGAACAACATTACCTTGTTCATCTAGTTTGTTTCTAAACACCCATTTTGTCCCAATAAAGGAACAATTTGAGGGTCTAGGCACCAAGTTCCATACTTTTATTTCTTTCAAATTGAATTAATTCTTCTTGCATAGCATTTATCCAATTTTCATCATTTTTTGCATCAATAAAATTTTAAGGTTCAATTTTTGAAACAAATGCAACATTACCACAATATTCTCTTAATGCTCTTCTTGTCATCATTCTTTCAGATGGATCAGTCAATAGATCATCCTTAGGACGATATCGATGAAATCTCCAGTCTTTAGGTAGTTCAGGAGTATGAGATTCGGTTTGTTGTTCTTCCTGAACTTCTGGTATGTTTTTTTGATGAGCTTTCTGGTTCCTTTTCCATTTCTGGATTATTTTCTGTTTCTTGAATTTTGCCATTTGGATCTTCTTGTTGATCTGGTACATCTTCTATATCCACAATCTTTTTTGTGTTTTCTTTTTCTTCTTCAAGACCTGTCTCATCATCAGAAGAATTTTTATCTCTAGAATTTTCGTTAGTACAATCAAATCTAACATTTATGGATTCTTCAACTTTATGAAATCTTTTATTGTATACTCTATATGCTTTAGAATTTAATGAATATTCTAAAAATATACCTTCATCAGATTTAGCATCAAATTTATTTAGATTAATCTTATCATTAAAAATAAAACACTTACAGCCAAAAGGTTGAATGTAGCTGATATTTGGTTTTCTTCCTTTCCATAGTTCATATGGAGTCTTCTTCAATACTGTTCTGATCAGAATTTTGTTTAAAATGTAGCATGCCATATTGATTGCTTTCGCCTAGAAATATTTTGGCAAAATGTTTTCATTCAGCATTGTTCTAGCCATTTCTTGAAGAGACCTATTCTTCCTTTCTACAACACCGTTTTGCTGAGGTGTTCTAGGAGCAGAAAAGGTATGATTTATTCCAAAAATATTACAGAATTCCTCAAATTTCTGATTCTCAAATTCTCTTCCATGATCACTTCTAATGCTTGTTATTTTATATCTTTTTTCATTCTGAATTGTTTTACTTAACTTCTTGAAGGCTTCAAAAGTTTCATCCTTATGTGCAAGAAACATAACCCATGTATAACGTGTATAGTCATCTACCACATTTAATACATAGGATTTTCCACCAATACTTAAAGGATTTATTGGTCCAAATAGATCCATATGTAGAAGCTCTAATGGTTTTTTAGTAGAAATCACATTTTTAGACTTATGCGAATTTCTGATTTGTTTTTCAAGCTGGCATGCCTTGCATATATGATTTGTATCAATTTTTATTTTTGGCATTCCCTTTACCGAGTCTTTTCTAACCAGCTTTTCTAGTGCATGAAAACTTGTATGTCCAAGTTTTCTATTGATGGAATATGACATGGTATGATAATCATGATAGCACAGCGGAAAAACAAAAATTTTATTATGCATACCATACATATCCAAAACTAGGAACGAAAACATGCAATTTTAGGGTTTTTGAAACTTACAATAGATGATGCCTTTATTCTTTGATTTTGTGATGTCCAGCAACTAAGATGCCTTTATCCTCCTTAGTTCTCAATCACCAATGCCAAGGAACAGCCTTTTACGCCACTCCCTCTATTCTCACACAAACACTTGCACCGACGGCTTAAAATTGAGATTGCTAGCTCTCTTTTTCGGTATTGTGTAATGGTCATAGTTTGAAGCTACAAAATTTGATTTTGTACTTCTCTTAGGTTGTTATGACTACCCAAGAACACAAGAGAATGAGGAACTATCCTTTCTCCTTGTGAAAAATTGGGCCAAAAGAATTGAGAGAGAGAGAGAGAGTTCACGCAATTTTCACAGAAAAACTAGGGTTTTGCGCTAAGTCTCTTTCTCACCTAGGGTTTCATTTCTTTTATATCATTATCTCTTAGGCAAGTCTTTTGATCTGAATTTCCTACCTTAAGATAAGCAATTCAAACTCTATCACTTCCTAAAGATAAGTAATACATTTTGAATTAAACTCCTTTGAATTTAAAATTCAAATTGGAAATGAAACATAAGACATTTAAATGAATAAAATCACTTAACATAAATAAAGTGCATGTGCCGAAATTCCTTGAATTCCATCTTGGAATTTCGGCCACAACATGAGTTATTTAAGCGATCTAATTCAATTTAAATTCTATTAGGCTTTAATACTCAATTAACTTAATTAACATAAGATAATCAATTAATTGAAATTAAACCTTGTGGGCTGAATTTCTCTCTCTCATGGACCAAGGCCCAATAGCAATATTATAACCCATTACATACATTAATTTGACTTTAATTAAAAGCCCAAATTAATGCTCAATACTTAATTTAAATATTTTAAGCCCAATGCTTTGTGTACGATCCTATAGGTCCATTTAATGTTGGCAATGAATTAATAAATTAATTCAAAGGCTATATATATTCTCTAGCAAGATATTATAGCAATCCAAATTAAATGAAAATGCATATGGCATTTGGTGACCTAATGCAATTTTGCATAGTCCCTTACCCATAAATATCAGAATTAATATAAGGCATGGAACTAGTCATCCTTATATATATATTAATTCCTTTCTTGATATTCCAGTGACACTGAACTCTCAGATAAATAATGATTACTCATTATTTCATCTCGGTATGGCCATACACTTCTCAGTTCACTGATCAAGTGGCCGATGATATTTTCTCTCTTATTGAGAGGGGTAATCCCTTCACTTCTCTCATGCTCTCTAACATGAATCAATGTATACCCAATCATACCCGTACTTGTCACTCTGTTACGAGCACGTTAGGTGTATGTCAAAGTACACAATAATTCATAAAGAGTTTCATAGAGATTTCAGGTCTAAGAACTCTGATACAAAACTTGCATATGAGAAACACTTATGACTTGTACCATGTAGTGTTCTCATGAGCGGATCGAATCCAGATACCATGTTCTTTAACATATATCTATGATCTCTGATTGACACTCTTGTCCTAATGATCCGTAAGACAGAACTAATAAGATCAGAGAGAGCATACTAGTCTTAATTCATTTGTTATTCCCATAACAATGACTGACTAGGGATATTTAGAATGATGTCTCATTTGTTTCAAGGTCTTACAATCCATGCGCCTCACACATGATAACTTAAACCGAAACAACACTCTTGGATAGTTTTATCAATTGATATGCACAGGAATACAAAGGATAAAACAAATGCCTCATTTTATTAATTTCAAGTGTTTTGTTACAATGCATTGGGGCTAGGGCTTACACTAACAATCTCCCACTAGCACTAGTCCCATTTGGGCATAGCCCTAAAACCGAACGCTCTCAAATGAGCTTCGTGCAGATTTGGACGTAATTGTTTCGTCAAAGGATCTGCTACATTGTCTTCACTTGCTATCTTGCTAACCTTGACGTCCCCACGATCAATGATTTCTCTGATCAGGTGGTACCTTCCGAGTATGTGTTTGGATTTCTGGTGTGACCGGGGCTCCTTAGCCTGTGCGATGGCCCCGTTATTGTCACAGAAAATTTCTAATGGATCTAGGATGCTTGGGACCACTCCTAATCCATTAATGAAATTTTTAATCCAAACAGCCTCTTTTGCAGCCTCACTTGCTGCAATATACTCAGATTCTGTAGTTGAGTCGGCAACGGTTTCTTGCTTTGAGCTTCTCCAGCTGACAGCACCACCATTCAAAACAAAAACAAACCCAGATTGCGATCTAGAATCCTGAGTGCTGGTTTGAAAAGCAGCATCGGCATAACCTTGTATGACAAGCTCTTCTTGACCACCATACACCAAGAAGTGATCCTTAGTCCTTCGCAGGTACTTAAGGATCCCTTTTACAGTAGACCAGTGCTTCTCACCAGGGTCTTGCTGAAACCTACTGGTTATACTCAGTGCATGAGCAACATCCAACCTAGTACATAACATAGCATACATGATAGATGCATATGGGATTCTACTCATGTTGTCCCTTTCCTCTTTGGTTTTAGGGCACTGTTCTTTAGTCAAAGGAACTCCCAAAGCCAAAGGTATGTACCCTTTCTTTGAGTCTCCCATACTAAAACGCTTTAGTACTTTGTCTATGTACTTTTCTTGACTTAGTCCCAAAAGCCGATTCGATCTATCTCTATAGATTCTAATACCAAGTATTGTCTCGGCTTCACCTAAGTCTTTCATTGAGAAACATTTTCCCAACCATTGCTTAACTTTTTGCAATGTTGGAATGTCATTCCCAATGAGAAGGATGTCGTCCACATATAGGACCAGAAACACTACTATGCTCCCACTAACCTTCTTGTACACACAAGGCTCATCTTCATTCTTGATGAAGTCAAATTCTTTGACTGCCTTATCAAAACGAAGATTCCAACTTCGGGATGCTTGCTTTGATCCATAAATGGATTTTTGAAGCTTGCAAACCTTCTTAGGATGCTTGGGATTGACAAAACCTTCAGGTTGTGTCATATACACATCCTCAAGTAAATTTCCGTTAAGGAAAGCAGTTTTGACATCCATTTGCCATATCTCATAATCATGATATGCAGCTATGGCAAGCAAGATCCTAATGGACTTGAGCATGACTACAGGCGAAAAGGTTTCGTCATAGTCTATACCATGAGTTTGTCGAAAACCTTTTGCTACTAGTCTACCTTTGTAGGTCTTATCAGCTTTTAGTTTGAATAGCCACTTGCATTCAATTACCTTAGCACCTTTCGGTGGATCAACCAAGGTCCAAACCTGGTTATCGTACATTGATTGCATCTCGGATTTCATGGCTTCTTCCCAATTATCCGAGTCTGGGCTTTCAATAGCTTCTCGGTAGGTAGTAGGATCCTCACGATCTACTAACTCAATAGTGTCACTATCAGTGATTAGAAATCCATATCTCTCAATCTCCTGACGTACCCTACCAGACCTTCTAGGTACTTGTGTAATGGGTTCTTGTTCCACAATTGGTTGTGAACTTGATCCCATTTCCAACTCATCCTCTATAGGAGCTTGTTGCACTTGAATTTCTCCAAGTTCTACTTTACTCCCACTGTCTTTCTTGAGAAGGAACTCCTTTTCCAAGAAAACAGCCTTGCGAGCAACAAATACTTTGTTCTCGGCTTGTGAGTAAAAGTAGTATCCCTTTGTTTCTTTGGGATAACCCACAAACAAGCAGACAGTCGATTTGGACTCTAGTTTGTCAGATGTTAATTTCTTAACATGTGCTTCACAGCCCCAAATCTTGAGAAAAGACATATTGGGTTCTTTCCCAGTCCATACCTCGTATGGTGTCTTCTCAACTGCTTTAGTTGGAGTACGGTTCAATAGAAACGCAACAGTTTCTAATGCATAACCCCAAAAAGAGATAGGAAGATTTGCTTGACTCATCATAGATCGAACCATGTCCAACAGAGTTCGATTTCTCCTTTCGGACACACCATTCCATTGAGGTGTTTCAGGAGGAGTGAGCTGTGAAATAATACCACACTCCTTTAGATGACTGTCAAACTCTTGGCTTAAGTATTCGCCACCTATATTTGATCGAATGGCTTTTATACTTTTGCCAAGTTGGTTTTCTACTTCATTCTTAAACTCTTTGAATTTCTCAAAAGTTTCAGACTTATACTTCATTAGATAGACATAGCCATATCTACTGAAGTCATCTGTGAATGTCACGAAGTAGCTAAAACCACCTCTAGCATGTGTACTTAAAGGTCCACATACATCGGTATGTATTAGTTCCAATAAGCCATTAGTCCTTTCACCTTTTTTATTAAAAGGACTCTTTGTCATTTTTCCATGCAAACATGGCTCGCTTGTGTCATAAGACTCTAAGTCGAATGACCCAAGCACTCCAGTTTTGTGGAGTCTTGAAATGCGTTTTTCATTTGCATGTCCTAAACGACAATGCCAGAAGTAAGTAGGGTTTATTTCGTTTGATTTAACCCTCTTTGTATTAATATTGTATATGGACTCTTTGTTTTGTAAATCAAGGATATACAGGCCATTTTGCAACATGGCATTGCCATAAGAAATGCCTTGGCGACGAATATGAGCATTGCCATTTTTAATAACAAAATCAAATTCATCATTATCCAAACATGAAACTGAAATAATGTTTCTGCTCATAGCAGGCACATAATAACAATTATTCAAAACAATACAAAGTCCGGAAGGTAAAGTGAGGTGATAGTCGCCTATCTCCATGGCAGCAACTCGTGCTCCATTCCCCACACGGAGGTCCACTTCATTCTTCCCAAGTAACCGCCTATTTCTTAGCCCCTGCACATTTGAACAAATGTGAGAACCACAACCGGTATCCAATACCCAAGTGGCAGAAATAGAAAGGTTAATTTCAACAACAAAAATACCAGAACTGGACGCCTTGGCTCCATTCTTCTTTTGTTCTTCCTTGAAGAGAGCGCAATTCGTCCTCCAATGCCCCAACTTGTTGCAATGGAAGCATGTGCTCTCACTCTCTTTGAGTTTTGGTGCCTTGGGCTTAGATTGGGCCTGAGGTGCACTCCCACTTAACTTGGGTTTTGCCTTTCCCTTTCCCTTTCCCTTAGCGGGTCCCTTCTTAATTCCCTTTTGAACCATTAGAATGGGATTGGTCTTTTGAATGTTCTCTTCAGCATTCTTAAGCATCCCATGAAGCTCAGTGACTGACTTGTTCATTGCATGCATGTTACAATTCATCACAAATGGATCATAAGCAACAGGCAATGATCCTAAGATCAAGTCAGTGGCCAATTCCTTTGGCACTTGTACCTCAAGCTTCTCAAGAGTATCAAGATACCCTTTCATCTTGAGTACATAGGTACTAACAGGAGTACCCTCAGCCATCTTGCAAGAAATTAAGGCTTTTGTTGTCACGAACCTCTCGTGACGAGCTTGCTCTTGGAACATCTCCTTGAGGTGCACCATGATCGCATAAGCCTCTTGGTCCATAAATTGCTTTTGCAAGTCAGGCACCATAGTGGCTAGCATCAGACAGGTCACATCATTGGAGTCGCTCTTCTTGGTCTCAAAAGTTTCCTTTTGAACCGCAGAGGCGTTCCTTCCTGGTTCTTCAGGCAAGGGTGCATCCAAAACATACGACTTCTTCTCTTGCTTAAGAACTATTCTTAAGTTTCGAGACCAGTCTATGAAATTGGTGTCATTCAATTTGTCCTTTTCAAGGACAGATCGCAATGAGAAATTGTTGTTTGAAGATGCCATTTTTCAATCTACAATAAAATTTAGCAAGATTAAATGAGGTCTTATTAATAATCCCACAAACCGAATTAATATCCCCTTAAATAATTCGCGTTAGTGATTCAATGTGGGCCAAGATCCACTTTTCACAACAACTTATTAGTCAAGCTGAGCCTGTACACCTAATAAGTTAAGTTACTTAGGTAGGAAAACTCCAATCATGTCTCGTACATGACTCTTGGATCAAATGGGCTAACATCTTTAAGATGTTATAGCACAACCCATTTTTTAGTTGCCTAGGTCCGGGCATCCCTTTCTATGTTAAGTCCAGCCTACATTCACAACCCATGCCTCACAAAGATAATCGGGCGCATCTAGGACTCCTAGTCTACGTGACCGATGATCGATGCTTTGACATGTTTCGAATTAGGAAGGCAACTTTGTGACTTACTGTTTTTAGGGATTCATTTTATTACGGCTTACATGGCATATGCTTTGTCATCCATACATATCATGCATATATATATAATTGCATAAAGTAAAGCGTGACAAACATGGGCCCAAAAACCTACAACTAAGATTCTATACTATTACATAAGAATCTTCGAGTTGGGCTTCTCCACTCCGGTGGGCTTTGTCTTGATTTACAAAGTCTTCAAATAAATTCTATTCTAAGAAATAAATGAAACTTTTACAATAAAATATAATGGCACGCAGGCCATATTTAATTACAAAAACCCAGGGCCCATGAATGCACCATGCATATCCATTCATCACACCAAACAAGCAAATAAATATACATAACATTCATGGATCAAACAAAGTCCAATTTTAATTAATTTAGTCAATCCCATTAATGGAAATTGTGTACTTGAACCTTTAAGAGAAGACCCCATGATGGGCCTGGGCCGAAGCCCAATGGACTAAATCCTCTTATTGAATAAGTTCTCTTAAAAGCCCAAAACACAAACTAGTTAGATTTGTGCCATAAATCAACTCTAGTATAATTTCCAATTTTTTCATTTTTAATTTTATGTCATACAGCCCATAAACATTAAAAATACATATAATATGTGCTAACATGAATTAAAAATAAAATCATGAAGAACACATATAATAACACACGGCATTCATGCAAAAACAAACAAACAACAAAACTAGTTGTTTAATGCTTATGTAATGCCATGAAATATACAAACATTTAAATCAATTTTATGAGTCATTTAATAATCTAAATAAGTCCATAAATATTGATTTAATATTCTGTACCATTTTAATCTAAATGTGTTTTTACCATTTTAATCAAAACAAAACAAACTATGTTGATTAAACATGTAACAAACACAAACTAGACATAGTTTTAAGTGATTTTAAAATTAATCAATTAAATTGTCATGGACCAGAATTTAAACCAAATTTAAAATATGTCCAGACCTGATAATTAATCTTTAAATATCACTTACAAACATGCCAAAAACGTTTTTACATTTAATTTTGAAAACTAGTTGTTTAACTAGCAATTTACATGCCAACTAGCACCTAGTTTCATAATTAACATGTACCATCAGGTATAAATAATTAAATCCGACCATTACCAGCCCTAATAACATCTTAGGACAGTATATTAACATGTCATATTAATTATAATACCTATCTAATCAATTAAAATCGTTTTTACACCAAAACAATGCAAAAAACTCAAAACAGAAAATTTCAGATTTGCATGTTTTTAAAATAACGATTTTTAATTAATTTTTTCATGCATCTAAAGCACTAAAATAAGCATGTCTAGGCTCTGATACCACTGATGGAATATGACATGGTATGATAATCATGATAGCACAGCGAAAAAACAAAAAATTTTATCATGCATACCATACATATCCAAAACTAGCTAGGAACAAAAACATGCAATTTTAGGGTTTTTGAAACTTACAATAGATGATGCCTTTATTCTTTGATTTTGTGATGTCCAACAACTAAGATGCCTTTATCCTCCTTAGTTCTCAATCACCAATGCCAAGGAACAGCCTTTTACGCCACTCCCTCTATTCTCACACACACACACTTGCACCGACGGCTTAAAATTGAGATTGCTAGCTCTCTTTTTCGGTATTGTGTAATGGTTATAGTTTGAAGCTACAAAATTTGATTTTGTACTTATCTTAGGTTGTTATGACTACCCAAGAACACAAGAGAATGAGGAACTATCCTTTCTCCTTGTGAAAAATTGGGCCAAAAGAATTGAGAGAGAGAGAGAGAGAGTTCACGTAATTTTCACAGAAAAACTAGGGTTTTGCGCCAAGTCTCTTTCTCACCTAGGGTTTCATTTCTTTTATATCATTATCTCTTAGGCAAGTCTTTTGATCTGAATTTCCTACCTTAATATAAGCAATTCAAACTCTATCACTTCCTAAAGATAAGTAATACATTTTGAATTAAACTCCTTTGAATTTAAAATTCAAATTGGAAATGAAACATAAGACATTTAAATGAATAAAATCACTTAACATAAATAAAGTGCATGTGTCGAAATTCCTTGAATTCCATCTTGGAATTTCGGCCACAACATGAGTTATTTAAGCGATCTAATTCAATTTAAATTCTATTAGGCTTTAATACTCAATTAACTTAATTAACATAAGATAATCAATTAATTGAAATTAAACCTTGTGGGCTGAATTTCTCTCTCTCATGGACCAAGGCCCAATAGCAATATTATAACCCATTACATACATTAATTTGACTTTAATTAAAAGCCCAAATTAATGCTCAATACTTAATTTAAATATTTTAAGCCCAATGCTTTGTGTGCGATCCTATAGGTCCATTTAATGTTGGCAATGAATTAATAAATTAATTCAAAGGCTATATATATTCTCTAGCAAGATATTATAGCAATCCAAATTAAATGAAAATGCATATGGCATTTGGTGACCTAATGCAATTTTGCATAGTCCCTTACCCATAAATATCAGAATTAATATAAGGCATGGAACTAGTCATCCTTATATATATATATTAATTCCTTTCTTGATATTCCAGTGACACTGAACTCTCAGATAAATAATGATTACTCATTATTTCATCTCGGTATGGCCATACACTTCTCAGTTCACTGATCAAGTGGCCGATGATATTTTCTCTCTTATTGAGAGGGGTAATCCCTTCACTTCTCTCATGCTCTCTAACATGAATCAATGTATACCCAATCATACCCGTACTTGTCACTCTGTTACGAGCACGTTAGGTGTATGTCAAAGTACACAGTAATTCATAAAGAGTTTCATAGAGATTTCAGGTCTAAGAACTCCGATACAAAACTTGCATATGAGAAACACTTATGACTTGTACCATGTAGTGTTCTCATGAGCGGATCGAATCTAGATACCATGTTCTTTAACATATATCTATGATCTCTGATTGACACTCTTGTCCTAATGATCTGTAAGACAGAACTCATAAGATCAGAGAGAGCATACTAGTCTTAATTCATTTGTTATTCCCATAACAATGACTGACTAGGGATATTTAGAATGATGTCTCATTTATTTCAAGGTCTTACAATCCATGCGCCTCACACATGATAACTTAAACCGAAACAACACTCTTGGATAGTTTTATCAATTGATATGAACAGGAATACAAAGGATAAAACAAATGCCTCATTTTATTAATTTCAAGTGTTTCGTTACAATGCATTGGGGCTAGGGCTTACACTAACATCTATGCCATAGAATACTTAAGTCTTCTTTAGTAAGCAAGCATCTTACTGAATTGTTTTGAAGATCTTCCAAGCTAACCAAGTAGATATTTCCAGATCTTTGTCCTCTTAGAACAGATTTTCCAGTTTCAGTATCTTCTACTCTACAATGATCAACTTCAAATATTACTCTTTTCTTCTTATCACAGAGTTGACTTATGCTAAGTAGATTGTACTTGAGACCTTCAACAAGAGAGACATTATCAATTACTGGATTAGTTCCAATAGAACTAATGCCAATAATTTTTTCTTTCCGATTATCACCAAAACTGACAAAACCACCTTCAGAATTTTTCAGTTTAGAAAATTTTGTTCTGTCCCATGTCATATGCCTAGAGCAACCGCTATCCATGTACCATTTTTCTGTTTTGGTGCTCCTTAGGCAAATCTGTAAAATAATAAAGTATTTTTAGGTACCCAACTCCTCTTGGGTCCTTCATGGTTAGTTATAAGGGTTCGAAAATTTTTGATTACCCATTTAACTGAATTTGTATTTTTCTTATAATAACAGAATTTTGAAATATGCCCCTTTTTACAACAATAAAAACATGTAGCATAAGGGTTGCTTATCATTTTATTTGACATATCTTGCTTGTATTTCTTCTGATTACTTTTTCTATAGTATTTTGTTGATGTATTTGTATGAGAAGTGTGAGCAGATTTTGTAGTTAAGTTTTCAACATATTTTTTGTTACATACACATAACTGTTTACCTTTTACATTGCATTTTTCTTGCAGATCAATAAATTTACTTTCCAGAACTGAATAATCATTTTTATTTTTTAATTCAGCCTCTTTTGCATTTTCATATTCTGTGAGCAATTTATCATACTTTTTCTTTATCTCAATATGAGTCTTTTTGAGCATTAGATATTTATCATGCAGATTTTCAAAACATTCTAGCATTTTTTCATACTCATTTCCATTTTCATTAGAATCAGAATTTAAATCAGAATCACTTACCTCAGAATTTTTTGAATCATTTTCAGGTGAGCTGTTATCAACATTTCGTTCACTGTCAGAATTGAAGATTTGCTCTTCATGATCAAAAGTTGCCATTAGACCAATGTCATCAGAATTTGCTGATTCTGATTCGCTGTTGCTGGATTCTTCACTATCACTCCATGTTGCCTTCATAACTTTCTTCTTGAATATTTTCTCTTTTCTTTTTAGATTTGGACATTTAGATTTTATATGACCAGGTTTGTTACCTTTATAACAAACTATTTCACCAGACTTTGATGAATTTTCGGCTTTGTGATGGAGAAATTTTTTATGTTGCTTTTTGTATGATCTTCTTCCTTTTCTGTACAGCTTTTTGAATTTCTTTGTAATCAACGCCATTTCATCATCACTTGTAGAGTAATCACTTCCAAATTCTGCTTTGAGAGCAATAGCTTTTAATTTTCTATCTTTTTCTTTTTCTGCATCTTGAGACTTGATATAAAGTTCATGAGAAATAAGGGATCCACAAACAATATCAAAATTTAATGTACTAAGATCTTTATCTAACAGAATAGATGCTTTTGATTCCTATCTAGGTGTAAGACCTCTAACAAGCTTTGTAATTTTGTTATGTTCATCAAGTTTTTTTACCAAGAGCCTTAATTTCATTAGTTAATTTAACATACCTATTTATTACCTCAGAAATTGACTCTTCTGGCTTAATTTTAAATGCTTCATAGTCTACCATGAGAACATGAAGTCTAGTGTCTTTAACTTGATTTATTCCTTCATATGTTGCTTGAAGCTTATCCCAGATTTCTTTAGCTGTATCACATCCAGAAACTCTATTGAATTCATTAGTATGCAGTGAGCAGAAAAGTATGCTCATAGCTTTAGAATTTAGCTGTACTTTTCTCTTTTCAGCTTCTGTGAATTCTTTTCTGGTTTTTAGAATAATGGCAGTTTTTGAAGCTTCTTCCTCATCAGAAATCTTTCGTTGATGCTCATATCCATCTTCTATAATGTCCCAGCAATCCGTATCTTGTGATTGAATAAAGTGTCTCATAAAAACTTTCCAAAAAGGATAGTTTTCACCACTACACATTGGAGGACGATGAACAGAATGTCCTTCTTTGAATGGAGTAGCAGTAGGAGCATTGCTTGATTCAGCCATTTGCAAGATCACTCAAGGATGTTAAGCCTTAAGGAATAGAGAACTGCTCTGATACCGAGTGTAGGTCCCGAAATACACTCAAGAGAGGGGTGAATGGGTGTATAAAAATTTCTGGCCAAATTTCTAAGTAAGCAGAAATTCAAACAAAATAAAAATATTGATGACTAAATCTTAAATATGTTTCTAGAGAATTGTATTCAATTAGATTGTAGTGACTCAGAAATTCGTTTTACAGAATTTTGACTAAAATAGTTTTTCAGAATGTAAAACAGAATTATAAATAACTGAGCAAAAATGTAGAGAACACTCAGAAATTATAGTGGTTTGGCCAACTTGCCTACATCCACTCCTCAAGAATCTATCTTGAGAATTCTCTCCACTCTTAACTCTTTTAAGGGCAAGAGGCAAAGCCAATATACAACCTATGTATATCTACCCACAATATTTTTTTCAAGTAAAATATTAAAATACTTACTAGAAATTCACTTAGGTTATAGCCAACCCAAACTCACAATCTTGAACAATAAAGATTCCTCACAGATAATTACAATAGAAACTATAATCAATTGAGGATGATGAGTAAAGATGAAATGCAAGATGAAAAGTAAGATTTTAGAAGAAGTAGGCTTTCTCTTAAGAGTTAGAAAATCTTTTCAATATTTTCTCTAACATTTTAAATGATAAAACAACACATATTTATACCAAAAAACTTAGTTTGAAGTGAAAAAAAGGAAAACTAGTCGTTTATGAATGTTAGAAAACGGAACAGACAAATTTGTCCCTTACTAGCCGTTTTATTACCGTTATTTTGTCTTTTAGTACAAAGCAGATTTTCGATCAGAAATTTGTCCAGATTTCTAATCCAATTTCTAATGTAAAATCTGACAGACAAATTTCTAAAGTATTTTCTAAAAGAAACCAGTTTTAACTAAAAATGAGATTCATGACTTAAAATTATTTTTATGCAATTTTAAAACTTAGAATATGTATGTATGAATGTCAATTTGATCCTCAAATTGATCTTACAATTTAATATCAATTTGATCCTCAAAATAATCTTACAATTTAATAACTTAACTTTCCTTAGACTAAAATATTCTTCAACTTGGTCTTCAATGATTCATTCTTTAATCTTTATTTTGAATAATTTCATTAGAAAGATAAATAAAGATACCTGTAAAATATAGCTTAAAACAGATTTTCTAATAAAGTTTATATAAAATTTGATTATCATCAAAATTGAATATGGCTTTGGGCCAACAATATGTATTACTTAAATAAATAAAGCAAA
>JBBPFJ010000470.1:2500-5000 GCA_037975025.1 Excoecaria agallocha
CCCTAAACCCTAAACCCTAAACCCTAAACCCTAAACCCTAAACCCTAAACCCTAAACCCTAAACCCTAAACCCTAAACCCTAAACCCTAAACCCTAAACCCTAAACCCTAAACCCTAAACCCTAAACCCTAAACCCTAAACCCTAAACCCTAAACCCTAAACCCTAAACCCTAAACCCTAAACCCTAAACCCTAAACCCTAAACCCTAAACCCTAAACCCTAAACCCTAAACCCTAAACCCTAAACCCTAAACCCTAAACCCTAAACCCTAAACCCTAAACCCTAAACCCTAAACCCTAAACCCTAAACCCTAAACCCTAAACCCTAAACCCTAAACCCTAAACCCTAAACCCTAAACCCTAAACCCTAAACCCTAAACCCTAAACCCTAAACCCTAAACCCTAAACCCTAAACCCTAAACCCTAAACCCTAAACCCTAAACCCTAAACCCTAAACCCTAAACCCTAAACCCTAAACCCTAAACCCTAAACCCTAAACCCTAAACCCTAAACCCTAAACCCTAAACCCTAAACCCTAAACCCTAAACCCTAAACCCTAAACCCTAAACCCTAAACCCTAAACCCTAAACCCTAAACCCTAAACCCTAAACCCTAAACCCTAAACCCTAAACCCTAAACCCTAAACCCTAAACCCTAAACCCTAAACCCTAAACCCTAAACCCTAAACCCTAAACCCTAAACCCTAAACCCTAAACCCTAAACCCTAAACCCTAAACCCTAAACCCTAAACCCTAAACCCTAAACCCTAAACCCTAAACCCTAAACCCTAAACCCTAAACCCTAAACCCTAAACCCTAAACCCTAAACCCTAAACCCTAAACCCTAAACCCTAAACCCTAAACCCTAAACCCTAAACCCTAAACCCTAAACCCTAAACCCTAAACCCTAAACCCTAAACCCTAAACCCTAAACCCTAAACCCTAAACCCTAAACCCTAAACCCTAAACCCTAAACCCTAAACCCTAAACCCTAAACCCTAAACCCTAAACCCTAAACCCTAAACCCTAAACCCTAAACCCTAAACCCTAAACCCTAAACCCTAAACCCTAAACCCTAAACCCTAAACCCTAAACCCTAAACCCTAAACCCTAAACCCTAAACCCTAAACCCTAAACCCTAAACCCTAAACCCTAAACCCTAAACCCTAAACCCTAAACCCTAAACCCTAAACCCTAAACCCTAAACCCTAAACCCTAAACCCTAAACCCTAAACCCTAAACCCTAAACCCTAAACCCTAAACCCTAAACCCTAAACCCTAAACCCTAAACCCTAAACCCTAAACCCTAAACCCTAAACCCTAAACCCTAAACCCTAAACCCTAAACCCTAAACCCTAAACCCTAAACCCTAAACCCTAAACCCTAAACCCTAAACCCTAAACCCTAAACCCTAAACCCTAAACCCTAAACCCTAAACCCTAAACCCTAAACCCTAAACCCTAAACCCTAAACCCTAAACCCTAAACCCTAAACCCTAAACCCTAAACCCTAAACCCTAAACCCTAAACCCTAAACCCTAAACCCTAAACCCTAAACCCTAAACCCTAAACCCTAAACCCTAAACCCTAAACCCTAAACCCTAAACCCTAAACCCTAAACCCTAAACCCTAAACCCTAAACCCTAAACCCTAAACCCTAAACCCTAAACCCTAAACCCTAAACCCTAAACCCTAAACCCTAAACCCTAAACCCTAAACCCTAAACCCTAAACCCTAAACCCTAAACCCTAAACCCTAAACCCTAAACCCTAAACCCTAAACCCTAAACCCTAAACCCTAAACCCTAAACCCTAAACCCTAAACCCTAAACCCTAAACCCTAAACCCTAAACCCTAAACCCTAAACCCTAAACCCTAAACCCTAAACCCTAAACCCTAAACCCTAAACCCTAAACCCTAAACCCTAAACCCTAAACCCTAAACCCTAAACCCTAAACCCTAAACCCTAAACCCTAAACCCTAAACCCTAAACCCTAAACCCTAAACCCTAAACCCTAAACCCTAAACCCTAAACCCTAAACCCTAAACCCTAAACCCTAAACCCTAAACCCTAAACCCTAAACCCTAAACCCTAAACCCTAAACCCTAAACCCTAAACCCTAAACCCTAAACCCTAAACCCTAAACCCTAAACCCTAAACCCTAAACCCTAAACCCTAAACCCTAAACCCTAAACCCTAAACCCTAAACCCTAAACCCTAAACCCTAAACCCTAAACCCTAAACCCTAAACCCTAAACCCTAAACCCTAAACCCTAAACCCTAAACCCTAAACCCTAAACCCTAAACCCTAAACCCTAAACCCTAAACCCTAAACCCTAAACCCTAAACCCTAAACCCTAAACCCTAAACCCTAAACCCTAAACCCTAAACCCTAAACCCTAAACCCTAAACCCTAAACCCTAAACCCTAAACCCTAAACCCTAAACCCTAAACCCTAAACCCTAAACCCTAAACCCTAAACCCTAAACCCTAACCCTAAACC